>JAQFXU010003665.1:0-15578 GCA_034693705.1 Spatulosminthurus flaviceps
GGTCTGTATAGACCCAACCAAAAAACCTTTTACGATTTAAACAATAACTGCAACGGATATGACAAAATTCTTCTGAGCAAACAAAAAATACATACAAGGAAAAGCCATTTCTGTCAATTCAAGTTGAACTTTTTCAAGGATTTTTCCAATCAAACTTTTCTGGTTAGAAATGTAGGTACGTGTATGTATCTCAAGGCTTTTAATTTTTGTACTTTATCGTCTGTGTGATGAAGATACGACAGCTATGATTTCCTTGCTTTGGCCTGTAAACATACTTACAGGAAATGTTGTATTTATTTTTTCTTTACACAAGACTATAAATGTCAATTTCAGATTCAGTTTGTTTGGAATGTAAGGGAGTCTTTGAGTACATGGTCGGGCTATACATTTACACATTTACTTTAAAGGGGTTCGAGGAAACTTCTCAAAAGCCCTGTTTTCCCAGGAACTGGAAACTTTTATGCGGTGTTTGTGAGAGGAGATGAGGTGTGTGGATTTTTGTGGTTTACCATTCAAACCTTTTGTGTTGTCTATAAGAAAAAGTTAACCAGGAATGACTTCAGGGAAGCATATGATTAATCAAGATGAATGCTAATGAAGATGTGGAAGTATTTACATGGATATGTGCTTCTTTTTGTACTTTATACCTTTTATAGGTACATCAAGTTGTCTAGCCCGAGGTTGAATAATATGGTTATCATCGGTTGCATCTTTGCTTACGTAGCCGTCATTTTGCTCGGCTCAGATTTCGGGCCTGAGCCAGATGGGAAGCATTTCGCCTATATTTGCACAGTAAGTCATTTCGTAAACTTAGATCCGGGGTTTGGTTTCGTCTATTCTTCTCCTTTCTTTGCACATACAGGTACACACAAACTCTCTCTCTCTCTCTGTCAATCCTATCTATTCTCAATATCGACGTGGTTTCTAGTTCCCACCTATTCACAAACCTTTGCTCTTCAAGTTAGTTGTTTTTGTCACCCGAGACATTAATGTCAATAAAGAAGGGAGAAAGAGAGGAGAAAACTAGGAAAATCTGATGCATACCAAATTCAATACTCTCTTCATGCACCACCTCTGCTTGACAATTTGTTTTTGTTCCTCAAACTCATAGCATTTGTAGGACCATAGATAGAAGATAATGTAAAAAGATATGCTGACTTAATGCTCATGATTCTTTGTGATATCCTTCATTTCATGTTTAATTCTGTCTATAGTTAATGTCCATTCTTTTTACGCGACACTGGATCCCTTGAAAGAGCATTGTAAAAGTGTTCAAAATTTCATCAATTTATAGCGTCTACGGTGATTCAAATGTAAAGATTCCAGCAAGATAATTTTAAGCTTAATTGTTTATATTTGATGTCCAATTATATTGCTATGTATGTACATGCCGTTTTGAGAACTTGCTACTCACGCTCACAGTTGAGAGTTATATGTATATTGAAACATTGTGAAATAATTTTTCTGTGTGTGCTGCAGAAAATAAGAATGCGTAAGCTTTGCAGTTTTTCCCAGCCACAAAAACAGATTTCAGGATAGCTTTCGACCCGTTAAACGTATTTGCGAGCTCAAGGGCTCAAAGTCAATTCGGGGATAAAACAAATTTCCATGATTTTGCCGTCTCCGAGCACCGTACAAATAGGTACATGTAAACTTTTGAAAGATAAAGTTCCTGTAATGCTACATGTGTCAGTATTCTAAAGCCCTTTCATATCTCTTAAGCTTGATCTTTGCCCCACCAAGAGATTTTGATGAAACTTTGAACTCCTTTACAAAAGTGATTTTATATGATTTCAGTTCTATTGCATTCGTAAGAATTCGTACAATTTAAGCAAACTCTTGAGTTTTTAAAGAATTGGCTCAGGCAGTTATTACGCTTCGGTATGACAATAATTATGGGTAACTTGAAAAGACGGAAAGGTTGTGCATTGTTTAGTCACCAAAATTAAAAATATTCAAAGAAGACTGTCACGTGAGTATAGCGGTGAATATTTTTAGAGGTATTTATTTAGTTATAATTTCTTAGTGTGAAAAACCCGTAAGCATTAAAAATAATGGGGTAGTGAAGAAATACTAATTATTATGGTTTTCTCACAGGACTTGAAAGTCCCGTCATATTCCTTGGAATTTGACAATTTGATGCCTATATTTTAATAAATATACATAATGAGTGAGAGCGAAGTGTATAACAGCCTATAGATACAGCTCAGTTGCCTTGTCAGTCCTTGTTTTTTACTGAGGAGGGATTGGAAAAAATCATTGGAAATAAGCTTTTCCGCGAGCTTGCTTGACAAGAGTAGGAATCTCATGCTTGAGCGGAAGGACGAAGTGAAATAAATATGTAATAACTTGAGTGAGAATGGAAGTATATTCGAATATGCTTTCAAATCTCGATTATTCTGTCTTCATCGGTTGATATTATTGATTGGAAAGGCGAGTCTGGCAGAATAAGCTTTTTAAGATTGAATTGGCATCTCATCTCATACTCATTTTGCCTCAAGATTTGCTTTCCTATTGTGCACGTTGAATCGGGTTTTAGCTCCAATCTCTTGTAGCACGAAATAGAATCTAGAGAATGACTCGAAAAACTCTATACGGTGTAATTCATTTGCGTATATATGTACATACATATATGTGTATGTAGAAATGTATAACTAAATATTATATATATATATGATATGGTGAAAAATAAAGTCTTCCCAATTTACATTTGTGCTGACTTGTTGGATGGAAATAATTTTTCCCTTTTAAAATTGGCAATTAAACCAGACTAGGATTTGAGCTTGGAGAACTTACTTAGAGCTTCTTTATTATTAATGGGAAGATAGGATGCTCACGTATGTATAAGTAAATGTATATGCTCCTCATCCTTAATGGAAAATGTAGGGAGAGCTTTATATTCTTTGAGTCCTTACTAAATAATTGCAATCTCAATTTAAGCTAGGGACCTAGGGATTTTAAGGGCATGGATGGAATAAATAGCCAAATTAATTTATCATGTGCTAATATATAATAACACACAATCTATATTATATTCTATACATATATTATATATGTGTATGACCATTGTTAGAGAAGAGAATAGTCAGTGGGAATGAGGAGTCCAACACAATGGAGGACTTGGTGCGGTGAAAGGATTGTGTCTTCTTGTGTCCAATGAAAACGTGAGGAGAGAGAGAGCTTCTTTTTCCCTAGGAAAATCAAAGTAAGCACAGATTTAACTAGACATATGTGAAAGCTAAACTTAATGCTATGGCAGAAGGAAAATGTAGTCCAGTTTATATTGATGCTATAACTTATCCGCTCCGAGACATATATGAGACAGGCAAAATTCCTTGTATAGTTTTTTTGGGCAAATTTCTTATGACTGTGTGGTATCTCCATTTTCTACATGTGTCGTTTATGTACATTATTATATATTTATATATCTATGTATATACAGGACAATATTACGTTCCAGAGGGTATGACGGGTGTCGTCATATATGTAAGTCGATACTTATGAGGTGCTATTTTGAAATGAGATTCATATGTGCATGGATAAGAGTGTATACAGTATGGAGAAAGGTAAGGGACGAGAGGTAGAGTTGAAATTGGTTGGGTGGGTAACGTTCGTTGGAACCACAGGATTTTTCATAAAGGGCCAAGTGACTCGTGAAAGCCGTCTCCTGCTTTACTGGAGAAATTTCGTGAGTTCTCCAACTGCATGTCGTAGTCAAGTTGTCAATTGTGTGCCAAAATACATTTGTAGTCTCTCTCCTTTCTCTTCTTGCTCTCTGTCTACTTAAATTCAAGTGCTCAGATTGTCATTGCCTGTATATTATTTGGTAGCTGTGGAACAGTGTTCGTCTCTCTGTTTCTCTCATTCTGCATATATGCATGTATCCATAGATCTATACACATAAATCCCACCCACTTGAGGAAAACTTAGTGTTTTCCTTATGTCTTCACATTTCCGTACAAATTCAATCTACATGCATTCGGATTTATATCTACATAATAAGAACAATTCTCCTCCTTTGACCAAACTACTGTTAAATGCTGAGCAAATAAAATCATCCTTCCATGTACGTGAGCATTTCCATCAATAGCCGTCAGTTTTTCCAGCTTTCTCAACATATAAAAACCTACTGTTTTTCTTCCTTTTTCTTTTTAGAATAATAGCTCGAAATATATGAATCTTTCACACACACACACATTTCCTCCCAGGTATAATATAATGGTGGCTCAACCTTAGGAAACTATGTGGTTTTTAAAAAGCCTTTTTATACAAATACGCCCAGACATGCGAACACGATCATGTGTCAGTAGTGTCAGCACAAATCAGCCTTTCTTTAGGGGGAAAAATCCCAATATTTTAATGCATATTTAGTAGGGAGGATAGGAATAGCTTTGCATGAGTTTGGGCTGGATTTTTAATCATCGCAGTTAAGCACCTCCAGTGTCACATAAATTGTGTATGCATTTAAGTATTTCGCGTGCAACCAACCCTTGGAGCAATTTGTAGCCATCAAATGGGCCTTATTGACTTGACTTTTTCTCGGATTTTCACTCCTCCTTCCCTTCTTCCTTTCCATTGCCTTCAACATGAGAATGAGAAAGAGAGAGAGAGAGAGAGGGGGAGAGAGAGAGAGAAAGGCAGGGAAACAAAACGTTGACGAGCAAGTGAGGCGGAGAAGACAAGCTAAAATTGCAAACATTGGGAATCTAGAATGGTGCAAGTTGGTTGATCGTAATAGAAAATTTATGCATAGGTTCGAGCTTATTTATTGTCAACGGGCTTTTCCCTTGCCTTTGGAGCCATGTTTGCCAAGACATATCGAGTTCATCGTATCTTCACTCGAAGCTGTCTCGGCGTCGTCAAGAACAAGGTAAAGTTTTCGGATATTAAAACTCCTAAGACGCAGTTATGTATGTGATGTAGCTATGCTATGTATTTGTTGTATAGGGATACGGGTATAATTACTACCATTATACTTGGAAAGTCTATTATATATGGGGAAAGTATTTGGAACTAAATCTGTGTGGGATATGCATATGAGTCGTGGAGGCTCTACAGAAATGTTTACGTCTCTCTATTATAGTCTACAAGGCAAGGGGGGATGCACATTTACTAGAAATACAATGCTGACTTGTAGAATAGTTATTCAAGTGAAATGTGGATGTACATTAGCGCTTGTGTTTACAATGAGAGTGTAAAGACAACTATTTACATAATAATATGAGTATTCCGTTGCTAGCTTCCAGGCTTTGTTTAGCCATCCCTCACTCTCTACGTCAAGTCATTGGAACTACACAATGATTGCAATTGCCTTTTCACTCTATAGAACTCCATACAGTGTCTTGTTACCCGCAAGTTTTGTCTTGGCTATAGGGGCCCCATATTGGGTTACGCACATTGGTGAACTATTCCCCACACACTAAGCAAACTAAGTATGTACCCATCTCTTACCTCTTCTATACTAGAGTAAAACTCCCTAAACAAAAGAGACTCCTTCTTGACGGGGAAAGATGAGTCCAACGCGTTGTTTTGAAAATCAGTGCGCCTTATACATATACATTACTCTGGTGGTCTCATTGAGAATGGTCCAACTCCTGTAAGTAGTTGGTAAAGTCTTGAAGAAATATCTGTCGAGTGTAGAATTACTCCATAGATGTGTTCACCGTACTCTTTCTAGAAAGTATATAGATGGAAAAAACTACCGGAAATTAGTTTTTAATACGAAAAGTAATGGCTGATTGTTTTGCGAATATGTCCTCTCAATTTACTTAAGTTGTTGAGTAGTAGTAGTAAATTGGTTATTTTTTGTACTCTCTGCGGAGAGAAATTCAAGATAGAAATAATTGGATGGGCTGAACGTTTAATGGTACAAGAATATAATATAGTTTATGGTCTGGTATAGTTGTTGAAAGCTTTACACATATATAAGGGTGATGAAAGAAATTATAAGAGGTATAGAATTTTGCCTTGACGAAATGTTTTTTTTTAAGTTTCATATTTCATCCCTGGAAAATTGTCTGTTACATAGAAAACTATATGAGGACGTGATGAAAACACTTGAGCACGTTCCTACAATTAGTTTTCACTCCTTCTTTTGTCTTAAGGAAAAAGTTATAGCCTGAGTGAGAGACGGTAGAAAACTTTGTCAGAGTGGGCTACGCGAGACCACAATTCCCACTTTCTGGCATTTACTGTCTGTCTTTTTGAGAACTTTGTGTTTTGTTTTTCTAAATAATTATTATTTGTCTTCTTCCACGTCTCTATCTCTACTTCAATGGGCAAAGTAGGTTAGTGTAAATGCCTGAGCATTCAATCGTGACAAATAGTTTCTTCGTCAATAATTTCTAATTTGAACGCATCCTATACACATGTTATAGAATTTTACTTTTTAACCATTCTGTCGGCAAGGATGGGAAATAGTTGTCTTTCTCACGGAATACTAGTACACACTATGGGCTTATTAAAACGTATCATAATGTAATTATTGTATGCAGGGACATGTACCCGAACCACCTGAAATAAATAATACCGTCACGGAAGACTAATATTTAACATTGAGCCGGGCGGACAAACATATACGAGAAGGATTTGTTCAGGAATTCGGCTGAGCCAGGGAAATTGAGTAGAGTGAACAGTGTTAGGTACATTGTACATGAGTAACAAGACTTTGACTAATTGTCGACAAGGCTATGAGATTATAGTTGCTGGGAAATTGCATTTATTCAAATTTTAGGAATGAAGACTTGAAAGGCAAATATCTACTTTACACGTAAATGGCAAATGGGAAGAGTATGGGAAATATTGATTTGAGAAAAATACTTTATTTGTGGACATCACGCTTTTTCACCATGTGAATTTTAAGGGTGATAATGTATACATACATGATTGTCACATGCAAGTGAAATTCAGTTCTGGTTGGAACTTTCTCAATAAAAATTCTTGCCACCTTATAGAAGCCAAATACAGTTTCATAAATTATGATTATTATATTGTTATAGTTGTGAAAAATTGCATTAATTGAAAATATGGGAGCGGTAAATCTAACTGTACAATTGAAACTAAATAAATCTGTAATATTTGAATGAGAATAATACCCAGCGGGGAAAGTAGAACTGGGTTTGAGAAATAAGGAGGGAGTAGGTGTTTCTAGGAATGGGCAGGATCACTTTTGTGCATGTAACATGTCTATATTTCAAAGACCATATATTGTCGGCTAAAGTCAAAAAGGAGATATTTCTGTGAAGACTAAGAGCAAAAATGAGCTTATTGGTCAAACGCTTAATTTCCAAAGGAGCCAATAGTCTGTGCATATAAGTACACAAAAGCCAGGGGAAAAGCCCCTTTTGGTGTTAGAAACTGACTGATTATATAGGAACTGCCTTGCATTATTCCTCCTTATAGAGATAGCGCCTTTTTGAATTTAGTTGACGATATCAGGTTGGATGTCAGAAAACACATATAGGTGTATATATGCATCATGATAAAGAAAACTCAATTGGATGGTAATGTAATTGAGTTTGGTAAATGGAAGTTGCGTGTCTGATATAAGAAAGAATCACTTGTGCTTTAATTGAATTACAGCTTTTACGAGACACGCAGCTCATGACGGTCGTCATGACACTTCTGGTTATTGACTGCATCATTGTATCAAGTTGGGCCATATTTGATCCAATGCATAGAAATCTCCAGAACCTCACCATTGAAGACGATCCTCATGACAGATCAGTTGTTTACCAGCCTCAGGTGAGTTGTAAGGAGGGAATTGACAATGTCCATAAATATATCTCGTGATAAATTAACCTCAAATGATGAAGAGAAGTTTATTTTGGTGGGGGATGGAAATGGAAGAGCATGCATGTACATTTGGCACATATGTTTAATAAAGTGAGAGCCGTTGATTTGGTTTTTCAGATCGAGGTTTGCACATCTCAACATGGACATGTCTGGCTGAGTGTTCTTTATGGATATAAAAGTCTGCTGCTCGTCGTTGGAGTTTACATGGCATGGGAAACAAGGTAAGCTGGTAAATGTAGAGCTAAAAGTGTTATTGCGGTTTCCTTTTACTTTAATGAAAATGGTTTCGCTTTCAACGCTATCCTCTAAACATGAGACATCTTCGGAATTTTAAAACGTTTTTCATTTTTTTTTTCAGACACGTTAAGATTCAAGCTCTCAATGATTCAAATTACATTGGACTTTGTGTCTATGTCGTCGTGCTCACAAGTGTGCTTGGGGTAACCTTGGCCAACTTGGTTTCCGACAAGGTTACCTTGTCTTTCATCAGCGTGACTGCTCTTATCCTCATATCCACCACCTTCACCCTTTGCCTTCTCTTTCTTCCGAAAGTAATGCTTGAGGGAGTTTTCTAACTTAGATGTGGTTCTTAATTAATTTTGTACCATATAAACCATAATAATATGTCATGAATAAATTTTTCGACCTCATTCTATAGATCCATGTGATTGTCACTGCCCCCGCAGGTGTTGATCCTGTGGTTGAGAGTATGGGATTGAAAATTGAATTTAATACACGAAGGTGCCGAATTTAAATTGACGCTTAGAATTTTGATATGAGGCAAATGAGATGTTTTGGAATTTAACTTTTAAATTATTCATGACAAATTTTTCCCAGGTTTATGTACGAGGATACAAAAGAATCGCTTTTCCGGGCTGAAGTTCAAAATCGTGTGTACAAACGTCAGATAGATGCCATCGATGCGGAATTGAGGCGGATAGAGAATCTCATAGCAACTTCAGAAATTGTAAGATATTTGTATAGTAATGTACATACTACGAAACTCAGTTGGAAGAAAAAGAGGAGTAATTATAGCTAAAACTAAAATTGAATGACATATAAGTGTAATTTTAATGAGACTTTTTGGGGGTGTTGTAGGAAGCTCAAAAGGATGAATGTGTGAAAGAAGGGGAAACACGAAATCCCATAGTTCAAGTGACAATGGATGCTTGCTCGTCACTTTCATCAGAAGATACAGAATCCCAGAGTGAAATCTACACGATATATTTACATGGTCCCAGATTCATAATTCCAATATCTCTTTTTAATTTCAATCCGAATTCAACCTTGTCAACAGTTGCTGCAGCTGCGTCTGAAGCTCGTGCAGTTGCAAAGGCTGTTGGGATTTCCAACACTACTGCAAGATCAAGTTGGCCTAACGCCCGAAATTCACTTGCACCTTCAAATGGCCTCACGGGGACAAAATATTGCTTTAAATCAGAACCGAGGCTGTTAGTTGCAGAAGAGTCGGATATTGGTGAGCAATTAAAGCAACAATCCCACAGTGCTGAGAATTTTGACCATGTCGATGGACGGAAACGTACCCGAAGTAGTTGTAGCTGTGAGATTAAAGTTACTTCACACTGCAATAAGTGTGATGATAATGACTCTGCGTTTGAAAATCTTGTGTGCAAGCATGATACTAATGGTGACATTTTTTCCTCGCCAGTATTTCCCCGTAAAAGTAGTTCAACCTCATGTGACAGCAAACCAAAACCCACATCTTTCTTACTGTCAATGTTCAAACATCCCTTTTCCTACCTTACAGGCAACATGGGTAACAGTTACAACTGCAGCAGCAAAATGGAAAACGGTGCTACGGCCAATAGGGATGGCCTTAGCAATAAATGTCAAAGGATGACAGGGGAGGATTTCAAAGCTCATCACCATGTTTTAATTCGGGAAGGATCTGAGGAAAGCCAAAGTCTTAGTTCATCTGTGCCGGACTTATGGGCGGTACGAAACTCCTCGAATCTGGGTTCAAGAAAGAAATTTTCTGTTTACAGTGCCCCGGTGACTGACAAGAATGCAATATTTGCCGTCGATTCCATTTCAGCGAATTTAGTTGACCCGGTCCTCAAATTAATCGCAACAAGTGACGAATCCCCGTATTTATAATTTTTTATACTCTCCCAATCGTATAAAAGACAGTTTCCTTAAAATTGCTTTATTTACACACTACTACTTTGTTGTTTTTCTAGCGCGTATAAAAAACATGATGAGTTCCATAACAAATAAGCATGAGGGTTTCAGAAAACTGAAATGGACTTATAAGCACTACAATGTTCTTAGATGTCCTGAATTAAAAGTGTTTTTTTCGGGCTTGTTTAAAACATCATAGAACCAAATCGTCGGCTAAAGTACAAAAGGAGCTATTTGCTATGAACCTCATTGACAAATTTTCAAAAATAGCTCCTTTTTTAACCCACTAATTGTCACCGACACATGCTGCAACCTAAGTTCTAATCAGTAAATAGAAATTAGAGATCCAACACATTTCAATTCCTGTATGTTATCCAAGTTATCCGTATTATCTAATTTGGCCGAACCTCCTTGAATTGTTTTCTAATAGAAATGCTAAGAAGTAGTAGAGCTACTTCCTTATTTAGGAATCAACTGTATCATGTATTTATTTACCTCAAATAATCTCGCAGAGCCTGAAGGGTGTTGCAAGTCACCTGACGGGCGTCTTCACATGTAACCAAAGCGATATAATCTGTTGAAATGCCAATCTACAACTCAAATCAATAGTGATTTTATGTTGTTAAGGATTTTTATTTTTTCCAAATCTTTTTGGTCAGTTACCAAATATAAGTTATACAAGGGAAAGAAATAATGTTTATCAGTGTATTCGTGCATGCTGGGCCATATTTGTTATGAAATTAACAGTGAAAAATGTGATTATTATAAATAAATTAAAGTATTATTCTAATAAATGGTCTTCGGCTATGGCTGGGTAATCAACTTTTCACTTTTTCGCATACTTTCGTTCAAACTAAACTTTGTACTGCTTCAGATTTTCTCAAGAAAAATATCAATAAGATTCACATTTTTACAGTTCTAAGTTTCACATCTATAAGTTGAAAAAAGTATTCCAACACTCATTGTGAGTTGCATAATAATGCAGGCTAAAAATAATATTTTGATTCATTAATATTCCTCAATGAGAACAACAAGCGAGCTTTTTTTTCAACCAACATTTCACGACAATGATTTTTATTTCTTATGTAACACATACTCATAAAACCTTCATTCTCTCGTTTTTTAAACAACTGCGAATCAAATATAGTAAAGCACTCAGAAGTATAACTTCAGAATAATCGCTTACACTAGATGAATGCTCAAACTTTTCATATACTCTCGAATTGGAACTAAATTATTTCTTCTCTTGATAAAACAACTTACTCTCTTGACTTTCATTTCCATGTCCCCCGACTTTGCTGCGTCCTGTAATTTAAAAATTTATTTTATCATTTTTTTTATTTTTGAAAGTATCGGATATTAAAGCCACAAAGTTTACCCAAACTTGAAGCGGAAGGTCTTTTAAAACTTCATAAAACTTGACAACATCAGGGATTTCCGTAACATGCTCGAGACGAACTTTCAAAGCCTAATTCAATTCAATTCATTACTTTATTAACGAGTTATAAATTATTCCTGAGTCAGTACAAAAAATGACTGTTCTCCCCTCAGTAATTCATAAAGCTATAAGTTGCATTGTTTTATTTAATGCCTACTCCTAAGGCAATAATTTTTTCTCAGTAAATAAATCAATAATAACCACTTCGAAAATAGGACCTGAGGAGGAATCGCTGCGTAGTTCCAGTCTAGTGCTGACGCTCTGTACACTCCCGCAATATCAATTGTCTCAAAGTTTCCCCAATCAATAAATTCAACATGAAGCTGCAAGAAATCCAGACAAATTAGAACTATACAATTAGTTTCAGGAATTTTCCCATTTATTCATTTACCTTACCTTATTTTGTTCAAAAATTACATGTTCAACCCTAGCTCGATACATAAATCCATCGATTAAAGATCGAGCTACAAACAGTTCGCCATTCAGTATGCCCTCTGAAATCGATTCCAGCGTTTCCTCCTTTAAATGACTACACAGTAACTCGTCCTTGCAGAAGTTTAAAACTTTCGGGAGGATTTCATTTTCGCAATGAAGCCACAGATTTGCTTTGGAATCACAATGACAAACTTGAGCATCCATCCATTCCATCATCCTGTCAGAAGTTACCTTCGAAAATCATGAAAAATGTAATACTTAGAATCCTTTTTAAACCAAAATACATTTGAATGAGATCCGTAATACATTGGTTCTTACAGCTGGGGTCAACACTCGCAAAAGCTCCTGAAGATAAAGGTAATTAACATTTTGCTCATAATCGCCTTTCCCCAGAAACAACTCAACGCAAAGAATGATGTCTTTGTCCATGGTTGACGAGAGTTTTCCTCTAAAATTACTACTCTTGATGTTGACCAGCTTTCCAAAGGTATTGGAAATAGTCTGCGTTCCTTGGAAGAAGTCAAAGCCTTTCAGCTGGTATTTGTTGACCTTGACAAAGGAAGGATCAAACGATGCGAAGAAGATTAACTGATTCTGAGTAATGAAAAACAAAGATAATAATTTTAAAAATCAACTCACCATAAAGGGCAACTCCATAAAGTCTGGGTCAATATAATACAAATGCTCGACTGGAACAGAGTACGTGAATCCATCATCGACACCGATGACAGTAAATATGCGGTACGCCTTTTCTCCTACGTTGATCTTTTGGGATCCACCGATCCGAACTCGTACAAACTTTGCCTCTGAAGTGAAAGGACTGATCAAAGCAACCGCAATTATTCCCGACTGAATTCTTTCAATTGGAATCCGTTCCTTCCTTGGATTGATCAACGTGATGTCGTAATAGGCTTTCATCAAAGTCATCAAACTTCTATACTCTTCCTGGAATCAAATACACACGACCTCATTAAACGTTAAATAATACGTTAGTCAAACTTACTGCCAGGCATTTCACGAATTCATGTCATAATTTGTCTTTCACGCATCTCTCTGCACATTCCATTACCATTACAGCGGGTTCAGTAATTCGCAACTCCAGCATATCAAAATCATCAACACGCACAATCTCCAACTTTAAAAGGTCCTCAGTACTGAAAGTTCTAGATCGGTAAAACACTTCCCTAACAACAGCAGTTTCAGAGCCGTCAGGAGGACATTTTTGGAGGTTCCTACTAGACTGCTCCAAAATCAAGGTTTGATGAAAGCGTGTAAAAGTAAACTCTCCTGTGTCGTGTCGCTTATTATTTCCAGTTAGATGGAGCGGTTGCGGAAACATATTGAGTAGGCGCTGAACTCGGACTTGAGCATTATTTTCCATTTCGGTAATTCTTTCACGGGTAAAATTCATAAATATGGAATTATCTTCTGTCGGTTTCAATGTCTCTTTTCGAACATCTTGCAGGGAAGAATTTCCTGTAGCAGCGGTAGTGTCTGTCTTCACTGGCTCAATTTCTAGTCCAACGTAGAACATGTGCTGTGCAATACTCTCCAAAGGACTGACCTCAATCCCTAAGGTCTCGAAGGGATGGAAGTATGAATTTATAGGTCGTTTTTTTCTACCTCCGCTGGTTTCTACAGCGTGTTTTACACTCTCCGTTCTTATTTGACTATCCTCTTTCATTTTAACAAAAGGCTGACTTTTGCAAGCAAATACTTCAGATTCCTCCTTTCCGAAATCCATCACAATGAAAATATTATTATTTAGGTAATTAAGTACTTCCTGCTAGGATAATTAAGAACGCCACCTCTGGCAACCCGTGAAACCAAAATTATAAGAAATCTAAAGAATATGAAAGATTTCTCAAAATAGCACGCTCAAGAAGTACCTGTCCCCTTGAATAATTCTGATTGGTCGGAGAATGTCGAATTGCGAAAAGGTGGTTGTTCGCATGATATAGGATGCCGATCTAAATTAGGTAACGTTATTCTAGTTTCTATAGGTATGCGATTGTTAAAGATAGTAAAATGCATTTTCTGATTGTGAGCAATTTGTAATTTACATAATAACTATTTATTAATTTGTGCCGTATAACAGAGTTTACGTATAACAAGATTTATGTTGAACATTACTTTGACTTAACAGTTTAATGTAAGTGTAATAAATTACAATGATGTGCACATTAGTATGTTTGTGGTGGAACGTAATCCATATTCCACCTTCAAACCTCTACTATGTATTTTATGTATGTTTGTGTACAAATGGAAAGGGATATGAAGTTTATTTTTATTACAACATATCTTGGCATTATTAGTAGGTTAGGAATAATTTAATTTTTATTGCTAGTATGAGCGGAATGAATGGGGTGCAATTCAGGGCTCTGTCGTTTATTACACCTGAATCGGGTTTTTATTCTGTTTTAAAACGTTTCAACGTCTATTTCTAATATATATGATCCTGTATATTACTGAGTTCGTTCATTTTTTCGAATTTTTGTGGTCGATAGAAAAAAGTTGGGATTGATTAAAATAGTAGAGCAAACGGCCCGGTTTAAACTAGGGTACCTCTGATCAACTCATAATGTTCGGTCAGTTTTCTAAATCCTGAACTAGGATTGGTCTGGTCCGAAGCTCTGAGGAACAGTAGATCTGTCCTCACTATGTATCCCTCAAGAACAGGTTGCGTAAAATCAACGGCTAAACTTAGAACACCATCTTGATCCACTTCACAATTAAGGACAACATCACAGCTCTGGTTGTTTTCCCGTCGAGCGATGACTTGGTAGCGACCAGCCAGATCTGGTACTGCGTTTTGAAAGAATTCCTCTTCCAGAACAATAACTGTTCCTTCAGGTGGCAAGGACAAAGGAAACCGGAACACTACCTCGGGTCTGAAGACGTGATTTTTGAAGTGCTTCTTCCAAACTTGACCTGTGGAAGAATGGAGGGACAAATGTGATCTGCTGGCATCATACACTTCAAGGTGTTGTGGTATTATGGGGACGTTTAGATGATATTTGCAGGCATGTACGCATGCACCAAGAAGAGGGCCATCCATGTATCCTTTAGCCTGGTTTTGCTTCCCAAATAAAATGTCCAAAATTTTATCCAGTTTAGTGGTCTCTTGTTGTTTTACAACAATTATTTTATCCCACTGAGCAGAATGCCCTGCGATGAGTTCGTGCAGCGCCCTCTTGTACACTTGGGCAATGTAAATGTCTTCTTTCTGATTTATATTGCCATTTGTAAACAGGAGTCCATGAGCTTTGAGGAAAGGTACCTGCTGGCCTTCCGGCATATTCTCCGACCCGAAGCATCTTAGAGTGGTGATGGAAGAAGGGCCAATCTCCAAAATTGCCATTACAAACGAATGTTTCAAATACTGAATTACAAGTATTGACTTCATCCCCGGCCGGTCCATCAAATAATATCGGGATTCTCGTGCATAAGCTATGGCCATGGTGACCAATGATGAAAGAATCCTGATATTTTGAAGTCCTGCTATTCTTGCTGCATTCTTGATCCTCTCCTTTTCAGCGCTGGTTACAGTGAAAGGGACAGTGATTATGACTCTTCCAATTGGTGCACTTTTCAGCAACGAAACATGCTGATGAAGCTTTTTGAAGTACATTGCTATGATTTCTTCCGTACAAGGTGTGTACTTTAATTTTCTGAAATGAATCTCATGAACCTCCGAAGCTTTCATTTTGATCAGTTGGTAAAGGTAAAAATGGTTGGACGATCGTCTGCTTTTCTCCGCCTGCCATCC
>JAQFXU010003666.1:0-15577 GCA_034693705.1 Spatulosminthurus flaviceps
AACAATATTGAACGGGTAAATATTAATACGAATACAGTCAAACCTCGTTATAACGGCATTCCAAGGGACCGGGAATTTATGGCCGTTATAGCGAGAGGGCCGTTATAGCTTTTTTTAAAAAACCATGGGACTCGCACCAAAAACAATATTGAACGGGTAAATATTAATACGAATACAGTCAAACCTCGTTATAACGGCATTCCAAGGGACCGGGAATTCATGACCTTTGTGTAGCGATTGCTTATAAGCTGGCTGTAAATGGAGAAGGGGCTGATTTTCTACTGCCGCTATAGCGAGTGTTCCAATGTTGGCACGCCGTTACAACGAGGTTTGACTGTATAAGGAAATAATTTATTTTGTGCTTGTCCTACTAACCGAACCGTACACGCGCGTTCCCCAGAAACAGAGAGTGCAGGTGTATTTCCTCCAAATACGAAAAACTGGCTCATTTTTTGCATTACTAATCATTACTTGAAAGGGGCGATTATTTCGGAAACAAAATATAGAACAATCCGAGGACTCTTCTTTTCCTATGTAAACTCTCCGGGAGGAATGGAAAATTTGATAGTTCTTATTCCAATGTGAAACATTAAATGGGCGACACTTGTAAACTGCAATAATTATTATAAAAATTGAAGCATAATATTAAATTAAATTGTAAATGTATTTTTAAATTAATTAATATTATTTTTATAAATAATAATTATAATTAATAATTATTATTATTCTTGTATTTTTATAACTTGTATCCAAATCATGCATGCGAATCCTTGGTACATAAACAAGTGGTCTTAAGCCTGGGTCAGTGTTCTGTATTTCGAGAGATTTAATTTGTTTGCCAAATTTGGTGGAATAGTTTGCGACCGCAATACTGGACGCTCTCGTTCCTGAAGTCCTGGAAACTGCAGATGGACGTTTAACATCTATCGCCACGGATTCACCTCGTTCCCTCTGTCCAGCAGCAAAAGCTGCAAAGAAAATAATTACACGGTTGTTTGATTTTTAGGGGTCAGTTAATAGGGAGGTAGCATTTAGAACTGTAGGCAAGAGAATGCACAGAGTGGGTGTATGCGTACACTACGTCAAATCTGGTGGAGGCGCACCACAATCAGGAAGTACAAATGAAAAGATAATTTAACCAATTTTATAAAATGTGGTAATTTTATTTTCTCGTATACTTTGTGTCTCCTCCATATATATTCTCTCAACCTGCCCAATAATATGCAGTATCTTGTGACAAAAACTAGTTATAGCAAACTGTTACGGCTTCAGCCACTGTCTCTTTTCTTACAGATATTTCTTGTACTTCTCTTGGATTTTGTCGACTTTTTCCTGTTAGGAGATCCACGAGCCCGCTTGGCCATATTCACAAAATATGTATGTACGTATATCAGGAAGGACTAACAAGAAAATGTAGTACTTGCATAAATAATGGTAAGCATTTCAGTGTACTACATACTGTTAAGACTGAAATGGTTAGACAAAGTCAAATTTCACCTATATTTTCAAAATGTATTAATATTTTGTTTTGAAATAATATTATTTAGCTTGATGTAATTTTCAGTTTCGTAATGACTGAGGCCTCCTCCTGACCTGGCACGCAGGCACAGGCTGTAACTTTACACACTATACTTGCCACCACATGCCTGGGTCCCTCAGGCCGACTACGACCCCCACCTATGCTATGCTGGCAGGTTGGATGCGATGCCTCACAGCCACAAACTTTCACTTTTTTCTAATAAATAATCTTATGGTTTTTCATAGACTGATTGATTATGAGAAGTTAAACAAGTCTAATTTTATATTAAGTACGGACCCTGTGATAGGGATATATAGGATGACAAGACGTTGCTGTACAATGTACACGTTAAACTATGTATGTGTTTCTGAAACCATGTTATGCGAAAGAATCGTGAATACCGTAACGGTCGAAAAAAATTTAGTAGTAATTAAAAATAATGATGTAAAACAGTAAAATTGTGTGGAAAATATTTTTTTTACTTTATTACTGATTCTTCGTTAAAACGGAAACAATCTCCAAAACCAATGGAAAAAAATAATTAAAACATAAAATAATACCGTGGTTAAAAAAGCGGAATTATTTAAAAAATAATATTTTTAAAAAAAAGAAGAATATAAAAATACGAGCGAATAAAAGTACGATAGTTTTTACTAAAATTTTCATCGTCGGGACGATGATGATGAAGATGAGAGTGAGTGACTTGTAATTAGCACATATGTACATAGTATGCTAATTTCCTATGAGTTTCAATATTATGTGTTGCAGCCAGTTATAAGAGACGATGGCAAAGGAATAAAATGCAGGTAAACATATGTTTTTGTAATACTTGCATAATTCAGTATGTTTCCTCATGTATGTTGGGGAGGATACAAATATTTTCCTCCCTGTGTTCAGTCGTTCAGTGTGTTCCATTGTGTCGCATTTTCCCACATATACATTCCTTTCCGTCCGTGCCCACTACTTTACTCTATGCATTTATTATTGTGCAACCGCTAAATGGCAAAATAGCTTTATATTTAAGGTGGGATACAAAAGCCGGGGAAGTTCATAACACCATTTAATGATACACATTACACATTAATTATATGGCACCTATACTTTTCATTACATCATATGGAGTTCCATTGGCGTATATAGATGAGGACCGATGAGGATGAGATTCCATAAAACCAAAGGCATTTTCTCACTTACCGTCCTTCATTCCAGCAGAATTTCGCGTAGATTATTTAAACTCCTATGATTTAAGAGACAAAAATGAAATTCCCATATTTTCTTATACTCGTGATTTTTGCAATGTCATTTATTGCGCTAACTGCTCAAGGTATGTCTTTTTGTTTAAGACACAATATATACATAAATATAAGATGGAAAATTCAGTGCAATTTTTTATAGGAGGAAATCAGTCACCCTGCAGAAGGAGGCAGAGGCGCGGGGGAAATTGCAATTATTATCGTCGATATTGTTCAACCCATCGCTCTGGCTGTGGAAGGGCTGTCCGCAGTAGATACTCTGGTTAAAGAATCTTGTTATGAAGAAATGCTTTACCCATGCTTTATTAATTAATGAAGGTCAGTTCACTTAGAGCAGAATCAAAAAGCCGGATTGTACACGCCAATTCAAGTTCACATGCAAAAATGTTACGCAGAGGCAAATTATCTCAACAATCACTTTATGCTTTACATGTCTCCCCCTTGGAAATTTTCTCATAATCTTCAATCAAAGCACAATAATACACATATCCAACAAGCGCAAAAATGAACCTAACGTAAAAAAACTTTGTTACCCCTACAGACTCGGAACAAGTGTTTTCCTACTTTATTTGGAAACTTTTGGACCTTCTCAAGTCTCACAGCGTCACAGCTTCCACTCTCAGCCTATAGTTTTTAGCATTTAGATAGAAATGTTAATGTGAACCCCAAATATTATAAAGAAATATTTTTAAAAATATATTTGTTTTTTAATGGTGAAGGTTATAGATTTTAGGTAAACTATTTTTTAGCCAAATTGTCTGGTGTGACTCAAAGATGATGATTTTTCTATTAAAAAATAAATCAAAACAATCTTCATGAAAGCAAAGGCTAATAAAAAGTATGAAAAATCTCTTCAAATCACATAATTTATGGCCAGAGATGTCAATCTCAAAGCAAGTTTTTCTTCTCCCTCTGCATTCCCTTTATTCTTACATGAAGATTGAAATCATCAAAATGTAAACAAAACTTGGTGAGACAAGATTTCTCCATATTTTAATGCTTGCACTTTATATTATTATTGTAACATAAACTAGGGGAGAAAAAAATGCTTGATTTTAAAAAGATACAAGAATCCAGTTTGTTCCGTAGCTCTTCGCTTCCTCAGGAAGTAAATAGTCACAACACACTGACGAAATGTAACACTTTGTGTGAGCAAACAAGTCTCAAGTCATAATTCAAGCTTACAAAAAAACCTCAATTTATGTATCAACACTGAAGGATCATCTTTATTGCTGGGTAAATGGATCCCCAAAAAAGTCATTTGTCCCCCAAAATTTTAAAGGCAGTAAATCCTATCGTCGGCTAAAGTGGAAAAGGGGCTATAATTTTCGTATCGTTATGAGAAAAACAAAATTATAGCCCCTTTTGCACTTTAGCCAACGCTATATTCTTGTATAAAAAACTTGTTTTCTTGCTTGAACTCCTCAAGAATGAAATTAATAAAAGCCAACGTACTTGACAAATTTTATTAGAGTATTACGCCCGTATTTCTATGGAAGTCCCTGGACTAAAAAGTTTAGTGTGAATTTGGGTCTACAGCACTACTGACATAGTGAAAATGATAACTCCGCTAATTTTATTATTTGTGTCAATATTTTTATTTATTTTTGCCTTTAGAAATAGGGAAAGGAGGAAAAATGGGGGAAATGGGGGAAATGGGGGGAAACCGGTAAAATTTTCCTTGGCAAATCTACCTGGGCCCAAACATTATCCCATTATTGGTTGTGCTCTGGAGCTAGCAATGCCCATGGAAAGTAAGCGAGGGAGTTGTTGTTGTAGAACTTTTGCAAATTTGGAAGGCTTGTTATATTTTCTCAGGAATTTAATTTATGTGTCGAAATTATTTTGCTCAAATGTAGTAGAAAATTTATGTGGATAATTTTGAATGTATTTTGCAAATCTCTGTAGAATATTATTCTTATGCACTGAGCGTTCCCAAGCGTTTTGGAGACCGTCTGTATCTGCATGCCGTGGGTTTTAATTTTATCATGTTGAGCAATCCGGACGAAATTGAGGTGATAAAATTTGAGGATATTTTTAACGTTAAAATTTTTTATTGCCTAAGTAAAAATGGTGGAAATTGAATGATATTTTTGTCACTTTAGAAACTACTTTCCTCCCCTCATCATATCAATAAAGGAACATCCTACAAATTCCTCTTCCCTTGGTTAGCCAATGGGTTAATTACAAGTCAAGGTATTTTAAATTATTGTTTTGGCGCCATTCAAATAATATTCAATTTTGGAAAATTACTAAATTATTAGGGATAATTATTATCGTGAACTTATCAGGTTTAGCTCTGTATAGTAACCTGGGGCAAAAGTTGCCACGGGGCAAAATAGGCCATAAACGGGGCAATAATTGTCACGTGATTGACCCAAATTTTTCCCCCGTGGCCATGTTTTACCCCGTAAGTAATGTTAATACAGTCAAACTTCGTTGTAACGGCCGTGCCAACAACGGAACACTCGATATAGCGGCAGTAGAAAATTAACCGAACTCTCGCTATAACGCCCATAAATTCCCTGTCGCTTGAGATGCCGTTATAACGAGGTTTGACTGCATCTATAATGTGTTAAATAGGAATTTATCCAAGATTTTTAATTTTTTAGGAAAACAATGGCACAGTCGAAGGAAAATGCTCACCTCTGCATTCCACTTCCGAATTTTAGATGACTTTCTTGAAACTTTCGATGATAAATCCCACGTCCTTGTCGATGTTCTTAAAAAAGATTTCGCGGATGGACAGGCCCGGAACTTTTGCCCATACATTTACCGTTGTGCTCTTGACATTATTGGAGGTTTGAAAAACCGTCGCTGTCCATTCCTACAAATTCTTTTCATTTTTCATGCTTTTCTCATGAGATAATTTGTTGAGTATAGAAACTGCAATGGGGAAAAACTTTGAGTGTCAAAAAAGTGGAGATACGACGTATTTAAATGCGGTGGAAACGTATGGGATTTTTTAAATACAATATTTTCTGTGATGATAAAGAAATTGTGTGTTTTTAGGGGTGAGGTGGGAATTAAATTTTTAAATATTTGCTGATTAATCAATAGAGCTTGTGAGGCGGTGGTTTATCGTGCAACCAGGCCTCATTTATGGATTGACTCGATTTTTTATTTAACTCCGTTCGGGAAAAAGTACAAGGCTGCTGTGAAAACCCTCCATGATTTTACTGATGAGGTACGACGCCTCTCATTAAATCTACCACATAAGCTCAACACAGGATTGAAGCTGACATGTTAAGAGAAAATTGATGTGAATGGTGGTAAATATGATGGTATATTTTCCTAGGTTATTAAAGAAAGGAAAGCAGCACGAGGAAGAACATTAGTAAGAAAATTATCAAGAACTTTCTCTGACGAAATTTATTGGCATGGTCGAAGACGAATGGCATTTCTAGATTTACTACTTGAGGCCCAGAAAAACCCTATGAATGGCCTCACTGACCGGGACATTCGTGAGGAAGTGGACACTTTTATGTTTGCCGTAATAATAAAATATTGAAATTTTTAGCATAATTTTATTTTCGCATTTAGTAATTTTAACAATGTTTTTTAAACCGATTTTTAGGGTCATGACACAAGTTCAACAAGCTTAAACTGGACTATTTTTCTATTGGGCTGTCATCCAGAATACCAAGTAAGCAAAAATAATAAAATTATTAGACGAAGGTACCCAAAATCGGCCGCCAGAAGCCGGCCTTCTTTGCCCCTTGTCCCTTTTGCCCCGGCTTTCTTGTACCTGGCCTTTTTTGCCATCGGTCTCGTAACCCCCGGCGGCCGCTTTTGTGTGCCCTTCTCTATTTAATTTTTTTATGAGATACGAAGAATTAGAAGAATTATTATTATTTTGCTTCTATCTCTTTGCAGACGCTAGTTCAGGAGGAGCTTGACGGGATTTTCGGGGATGATAAAACTAGACCAATTTTAACGAAAGATTTAGCAGAAATGAAGTACTTGGAAATGTGTATAAAGGAATCTCTCCGACTTTTCCCTCTTGTAGCGGTATTTTCACGCTCTTTGCCCAGTGACTTGGTTATTGGTAATAAATAATTAAATCTAGTAATAATGAATTTTTTGTCATTCCATATTTTTTCATCCGTTTTATTTACTCACATAGATGAAGAATTTACCATTCCTGTTGGCTTCGATGTGGCTGTCCTTCCTTTATTAGTTCATCGGAATGAGACTATTTATCCAAATCCCGAAGTTTATGACCCTCATCGGTTTTTACCTGAGAATTGTAAGAGTCGGCATCCTTTTGCATTTTTACCCTTCTCTGCTGGACCCAGGAATTGCATAGGTAAAAATCTTATATTATTTTTCTAATCTTACCATTATTTGTTCTTTCAATAATAAGTTATTGTTTAAATGCAGGTCAAAAATTTGCCATGATGGAAATGAAGGTTGTGCTTGCGAATTTATTCCGAAACTTTAAAGTTGAGGCTGCCCAGCGTTTGGAAGATATTGTGGTTATGTTGGAAGTTATGACTAGGCCTAGGGATGGGCTTAAGATTCGTTTGTTACCACGTTGATATGATTTCAATAATATGAGACAATTATTTTTTTAATGTCAAGTAAAAATGATTTTTTCCTTCAATTGTGAAGGGATACGTGTGTTTTACTCGGCCAAATATAAGCGTCTGTAGTATATTTATGTATGTACTTTTTATTGCATTTACTTTGAAGGAAAAAATTCACGCGTGCGGTAGCTACTAAAAGAGCGGCTTGTTAGCTTATAAATGCTAAAATTACATCCTGTATAGTCTTATGTAAAATATAAATGTTGTATGATAATTCCGTGTTTAAAAAATAAAATAATTTTTACAGCTTTTTAACAAATATTAGAGTTAGATTTAACACCAAAAATTCTTAATTTTGACCTTTGCCAAAGTCATACTGACAATAATGCGAGTCTAAAAAGTTTTAATAAATAATAAGTATTATTATGGGTAAAAATATCCTCTCACATATATAAAAAGGCACATGCATAGTGGTGAGGGATGCCACTTATATACAGTACAATGTAACTATAAAGGCATCCCACGTGATAAAATATTTACCGTTTGTAGGGACGTTTCAATTTACAGGGAAAAAGTATGTAAAGACATGCTCACTTTGTAAACCGTAAATTTTACATGCTTTACATATTCAGATATGAACAAAGCATTAAGGAGTGGAAAATTGCCTGCTCTAAAATGTTAAGTTAAATGTTATTTACAGAAACCCTTTTATTCTACAGAGTGTAAATAACCTTGCAGGGGTTATCAGGAAGGGGGAGTATGTTGCTCTTATTATACGAAGACTCTTATAAAAGTGTTGAATTTTACGCTTCCTACGCTTAAATCTCGCAATGTTGATGATTTACAGTCATTTAAAATTTAAAGATAATTATTATGAATGAGTAATTCAAAGTGATAAAGAATTTCGCTGATTTACAGCACCAAAAATTGTAAAAAATATACAGTCAAACCTTAATACAAAGGTAGAGTCCAACCTCGTTGTAACGGCTCTGCCAACAACTGCATACTCGATATAGCGGCAGTAGAAAATCTACCACTTCTCCATTCACACCCATTATATATTATTAGCATTCGCTATAATCACAATTCCTATATAACGGCCATAAATTCCCGGTCCCTTGAGATGCCCTTATAACGAGGTTTGACTGTATCTCAAGGGACACTGAACATATGGCCGTTATAGCGTATATTTGTATTATTGCTGTACACGTAGATGTCGATTTACCGCTAAATCGAGTACGCCGTTGTTGACACGGTCGTTAGAGCGAGATTTGACTGTATATCCATAAATGACAATAATATTTTCACATATGTTTTAGGTGTAAGGTTCTTACTATACCGTATATAGCGAATAAGTTAAAATAGGAGGATCTCTGGGGGGGGGGATAATGTTGACAGTCCTTCTTAGGGACGCCATTATGAAGAGAATGCACTGCATAATCATTCTACAACAAAGAAAAGTATACTATTATGCATAGTACATAATTCTAAAGTAAATTAATAACAGTAATTTTTATGACTCATTAGACATGTCAACAACAAATACAAGCATTGAAGGTGGAATAAATCAATCTGCTACCTATACTATACATGTGGGGCGTTAAATTGTTAAGGAAAGCAACACAAGAAAAATATGTGAGAGAGGTGCAGCTATGAAAATAATTGCTTTGAGTCTACAATGTAATCCAACGTTTACAAATCCAATGCTCATTCATTACATAGACTTACACTATATAGCATGATTCCCATAAGAATCCATGGGAACTGACCCTCAATGTTTACAACTTGCAATTGTTCCAATGAATAGCATTCCCTTGAGTAAAAGCTACTCTCCCTTTTTAAACTTGAATTCACATACAAAGACGAGACTCATGAGTGCCTCGGACTGACGACAAAGGCTGCTAAAATAAAAATCACAATTGTTAGGAACGAGGGAAGGTTTTGTCATTTCCCAGGAATTTTCCTTCCAAAAATCCAAGGAAAAAAGGTAAACAAGTTGAGAGCAAGGAGACGGATATGAGCCTATGCTTATGCATAGGAAAGTATTTTCATATAAATACTCCAACGTTTTCCTCACAATTCATTCAGTTTTTTCATACTGAAATTAGCTGAACAATAATAACAGAAATTCCTAGAAAATTTCAAAATAATTTTTGAAAATGTTGTTTTTTACAGTAATTTCCTGCCTTCTCTGCCTAAGTGCAGTTAGTAGAGGAGAGGAAGAAGCGACTACTCATCCCTCCCTTAATTTTGTGGAGGATGACTTGACGGCCAAGGAATTACCTAAAGAATTCTACATCAAAGTCCATAGTTACTTGAGCCAGACTAAAGCCTATGGGAATTTTACATTGGAGGTAAAAAAAACATTTTTTAATTATTTATCATTAATTTTAACAAGATTTTTCAAAGTTTTGGTAACAAAAAAATTGATACATTTTTCATGGGTAAAATTTCAGGACACGATCCATCACATGAAGGAGGTTGATAGTTGGAAAGCACCCAAAGATCTCCAGAAAAAATTCCCTTATTATTTGTCCGGTTATGACGCGTCCAATCAGCCAAGTAAGTAAAATCTTGTAGAATTGTGGATTTTGGTGGAAATAAATTTTCAAGAAATTTAATTTTTTTTTGTTTTTGGAAAATTTTCAGTTTGGATTGCTGAAGTAGGAAAATATAACATTAGGGAACAAATCGCTAAAGGACCCGAAGCCGCCCGTAACTTGACCCTTTACATGTTCCAAGGGATTCATAGAATTTATAGAAGGTATAAAAAAATTAGTAATTTTTAAATTGATTGTTTTTACAATTCCTCTGCGTATTTTTCTCATACTTATTGTGCTCTGTGTAATTTAATTTGATTTTATCTCCTTCCTTGTTAGCTTGTATTCCCGAGATACTCCTGGAAAGGAAGTGAGAACAGCATTTTTTGTTGGGGACTGTGAAGGCTTGGATCTCAATCAGGCCACTCATATTCCAAGTGAGTTTATGACCAAAAACGCTTAAATAATTTCTCACTTGATTTTTATGAATAAAAAAATGTATGTTAATTTTATTATTATGAACATTATTTCTAGCTGTAACTTTCGCTCTGGATATGCTGAATAAGTACAATGATTTCTTGGCCCTATTGGTCGGGCATGTTATTTCCTTCAACGGTAAGTGACACAATGCCTACAATGCCAACACAAAAGCTCCAAGATATGGACTAAAAATTTACAACTTAAAAAATTATGTGGCGTCAAACTCTGACATTACTTTAAATGCATTGCTGAATAATTTACATTAGGTTTATGAAATAAAACTTCAAATTGGAGTGCACTTGTGACTTGGAGTGTACTTTAAATTGGAGTGCACTTCTAACTTGGAGTGTGCTTGAAATTTGTGTGCACTACTGACCTGGAGTGTACTTGAAATTGGAGCGCACTTCTAACTTGGAGTGTGCTTGAAATTTGTGTGCACTACTGACTTGGAGTGTACTTGAAATTGGAGTGCACTTGTGGCTGGAAGTGTACTTGAAATTGGAGTACAATTTAAAATTTTTATATAAATATCTTTCCAGTGAATTACATTGCCACCATCGCTTTCGACTCCCTCCGCCCCATTCTCGGAGGGGTCTTCGACAGGATTGAGCTCTTAGGTCCGGATAAGGCTAAGTATGAGGCTGCCCTTAAAAAATGGCTCCCTGAAAATACCATTCCCACTTGGTATGGAGGGAACAAGGATTACAAGCCTATTCAAGTTTATGGCTAGATCTTCTTCTCCCAACGTTCCAACCTAATCTCCAAATTTTTGGTTCCTAATTCAAGGCTTAAAAATTTTCCCGAAAAATATTTCCAACATCACACAACATTATCTTCACTCCATCAACATTTCAGAATGTATTCCAACATAATTTATAAAACCGTATAGGAAATTCTTCATAAAGTTTCACTTTTCAGTGTAATAGGCACATCTAAACATATAAGCACGCTCTTAACGCAGTAATAGTTTAAATAGACAGAACCAGTTGAGAATTAATCCTTCTCACAACCAGCTAAAAATCTTAAGCCATTTAAAATCTTCGTAATGGAGAATATTTATTATTATTTCCTTGATAACTATTTATTTTTCTGAGGCCAGTTTTGTTGTCATTAATCCTTTAATATTTATTCTGCTAATTTTTAAGCGTTATAAATTATACAACTAATTTACATATCTATTTTGTCATCAACTTTATATTTATGTATCATTCGTGACTGCGATAATTGGAAATAAATACTTATTCGGCAGTGAAAAAAATTACATTGCACTGGTTTTAGCATCTATTTTAGCACACTCACTACTCAATGCCCCTGATTTCCCAGGGTTAAAATTCCCTACAATATGCAAAGGAAACATTTGTCTGTACATAAACAAGGACATACAATTTATTTGTTATGTACTGGCTCAATATACTAATTTTTGTGGGAGTTCCATGCATTTGTAAAGTAGGGCAAAGAGATAGGAGCTATCAATTATTTTTCTAACGTTGAGAACCTGTGGCATGTAAACTGGGAGCAAGATAAAGATATGAGATGAACCTTCAGTAAAAGTTATGCTATTGACGCCACTCCATAGGAAAAGTTGGTGTACACACAAAATGAAAAAAAAATCACGGGAATAAAATTTCTTCAAAAAATTATTTCCCCCAAAAATGAAAAAATTTTCTCATCTCCATGTTTTGAACATTTTTAAAATAATTGTAATAATTATTGTTATTGTAATGACAAACTCTGAGGAGACAAATGGCTCACTAGGATCCGTTCAAGTTGTAAGATTTCAATTCCTTTGAATTTTTTTATCACTAGAAAAGTTTCCAGGGTAAATTTTCTCATTCGCATCATTCATAGATCGTGAGACACGGTGAGAGGACGCCTGATAAAAACTTCCAGAATCCTACGGGGACATTAACCAATGTAAAATTTTATTGCGCTTAAAAATATGTAAATATTGCGTCAGAAGTAAAATTTTTTCAATTGTGTTTTTAGGCGGGAAAAAGACAAATGTACGATTTTGGAAAATTTCTAAGGGAAAAATATGGGAAAATTTTGAAAAATTCAAACCCTCGAGCAGTTTCCATCCTCAGCTCAGATAAGGAGAGAACAATTGCGAGTGCCCAGTTGATTTCCCTTGGTTTATTATTGTCCAGCCCAGTCAATAATTTGTCAAGGAAAGAAGATTTTCCCGTTAATTTCCCCGTCCGGTCTGTTCCAGAAGAAATTGATGATGTAATAATGAAAGATTTTTTTACAATTATGTTGTTCTCATTCCATGCCCTTGGCAAAAGAGGCAATAATGTTGAGGTAAATTTTAATTTGGTCTTCTATAGTTCATCCAAATAAGTCGAATTTGCCCGAGTTTTCAAAAATTACTGGACCAGTCGATAACGGAATATGTAAATGAGTTTATCGAGAAAAATCCCGAGTTTTTCACGAAATTTGCTCGATTGACGGGCCAATGGGAGGTTCTAAATCCAGCGGTTCCTTCCACAAAGATTGACCCCTTTGTATTTTACCAAGAGGAGGCGATTCATAATGTGAGGAATAAAATTCAACGAGGCAGTTCTACATATCGTGCAAAAAGGGCTAAAATTTTCCGATTGTTATGGGAAAAAATAAAAATTTTAGCCCCTTTTGCACTTTGGCCCACGAAATTCATTTCCACCAAATAAAATTTACATATAGAGTTCAAATATGGGAAAACTCATCTTCTAGGCCTCAATGGGTTTCCCATTAAATGAGGTGGCCCTGGAAGCGATTTTAAATCCCAATTTGATATTCAAGCCTGGCTATGAAGCTTTAAAGGTGGACACTCGGGAAAAAACAAGACTTTACATGGGACCATTATTCCGGAAAATTATCAACGTTTTCAGTGACAATAAAGAAAATAGTATGAGAAAGCTTGTGGTATATTCTGGACACGATCGGAATTTGTATACTTTCATGCTCACATTGAGCATTTGGGAGGGGCAAGGACTTTTGCCACCTTATGGAGCAGCTTTGATTCTAGAGCTATTTGAGATGTCAAATGGGCGCAAATATTTGGAGGTAATTGTTTTCTATTAATATTAACCTTTTGATCAATTTAAATTATTGGAAGACATTACAGAAGAGGCCGCCGGGGCATAAGAGGTCGGTCGTAAAAATGGCCAGGTGCAAAGGCGGGCACAAGAGGCTGGTGGAAAATAAGGCTAGGCGCGAAGAAGGTCGGTTCCTGACCAGGTCGGCCTTCTTTATTCCTGGCCTTATTTGCCCCCAGCCTTCTTTGCACTTGACCTTTTTTGCCCCCAGCCTTCTTTGCACTTGACCTTTTTTGCCCCCAGCCTTTTTTGCACTTGACCTTTTTTGCCCCCGGCTCCTGACCAGGCCGGCTGCTGGCCTTCCTTGTCCCTGGCCTTATTTGCCCCCGGCGTGTTGTGCGACTGGCCTTATTTGTCCCCGGCCCCTTGTGGCCGCCTGTGCATGTGGCATTTTTTGCCACCGGCCACTTATGCCCCGGTGTCCTCTTCTGGGTATCTTCCATGTAAAAATTAAATTCTCGCTTTTTGAAAATATACCTGTATTTAGTTTTGGTACAAGAATGAGACTGGCCTTTTTCTGAGGGAGGTTCCCGGTTGTGGGAAACCATGTTGGCTTTCAAACATTGTCAACCTCTTCGAAGATATTATTTCTCAAAATAATGAAATCCAATGTATCATCAAAAATCCTGCAGATCTTCAGAATAAACACCAATAACCCAAAATAACCTACCCAAATAACCTCACAATGTATCTTGACTATGCTGATGCCTAATGCTGGTGCATGCATATTGGAGATAGACCTTTGTCTAGCTATCTCGCCTTCATAATGTCACGAGAGTTCCACTCCGGACTCTGACGAGTCACCATTAATAATATAATATAATTTATTCCTGGTCGATTCATTACGCCCTTACAGCCACGTCGAGTCACCATTAAACACAATCTCTCTCTCTCTCTCTCTATCTCACAATTCAACTCTCCTCTTATTGCATCCCTCAGCATCACCTTTGGCATCATGCTACACACTGAACAAGATAAAAGCTCAAATGATAATGGAATGACAATGACAAGTGCACACGATGGTTCGTACAGACGGAGATATCTGAAAATTCGGGTGATGTCATTCCATTAGGAAAAGTGTGGAAATTTGGTAACCTATCCTTTCCCTTTGAAAGAGTGGGGCCGGTGGAAAAAAAATTACACATGTAAAAATCACGGAAAAATTTTCCCTCAAACAGTATTTATAACATAACAGTCCAAATCGGTTGAAAGTTGTAAAGGGTGATGATTTTTCATTCGATTCTTTCCATCACATTCACCTAAGTAGTCACCACACGCAATGGTCTGGTTTTATTGTTGGACTTTACCTAAATTAAACAAATATTTCACTCTTCATTTGTTCAAATGAACTTGACACGGAATTTGTGCCCACGTTTTTATGACCGCTGTCTTATTCAAACAAAATAATGGGAAAAATCTTGAAACCCAGTCCGCAAAGCATCGTTGGGCCAACGTTGGTTTGATGTCGTTGGCCGTACGTACACAATGAACGTCGGCGCAACGCTGGCCCGAACGTCCCCAATTACCATTCGCCTACGCTTAACCAGCCCACTGCCACCGCTGAACCGACTTAATTCTGGTTTTATATTTAGGCTACAAAAATGCTATTTTTTATTTATTTGGGGGTTGTAATAATTAAGAGGTAAATAATAAGGCACTGCAAATAATGAACTACACAAGTGGGCTTCACGAAAATTGGTGATTGGAGATTTATTTATTCAGCCAAAATAAGGAAGTTCATTCACAATCACAACACGATTAAATAATGATTCACTGATGTCTTCTTCTCCTTTTTCACATGAAACTAAAAAACTTCTAATTGAAATCTTGAGCTCCCGGTTCAATTCATTCTTGAATGCAGTAACTAAAAGAAAAAAATCCATGTCAATGACTTGCACCAAAAATGTATTTTACTATATCTACTAATATTTATTGTTCAATTTCTAACCGAAACAAACTATTATTCCAGTAAAATACATACAATAGTGAAACAACTACTACTACAGAAATTAAAGATCTGGATTAATTAAATTTTAGCCTGAATCAAAATAATTATTAATAATAAATATTATTTATGACTTACGGTTCTGGTGAAAGACCCTTGTATGTATGTATGTATCTTGTGGGTACCAAGGACCAGTTCAACGCAGGTTCTACCTACGAGAACCTTGATATTTAA
>JAQFXU010003667.1:0-15574 GCA_034693705.1 Spatulosminthurus flaviceps
AGCTGACACAATATGACCGTGGGATGGGTCAGTCCAAAATTTGAGATTTTTTGGTGACGTACTTTATGGACAGCCCCGAAAAAGTTTCTGGCATCGTAGTAAACTGCATATGCATATGCAGTCAAAATGTGTGTAAAAGTCGCCCACCTATATACAATGTATTCGTAACAGAAGGACTAACAATGGTATAGAAAGATGAGATCAACTGAGGAGTGAGGAGATGAAGGAAAAGTAAAAGTTTGGTGTTTGTGTGCGGTTCTCATATATGTACATGTATATATGCTTTTAAACATAGTAGGCCGAATGCGGACCATTAAAAGGCTCAGAAAAAGTATAAGCTCTTTTTTAGAATGGTTTTTGCCCCTAGCATGCATATGCATGAATGAAACGGATCAAGTGCTCGCTAGATATATACACATCACACCTACTGTATCTTATACTTTTCATAGAGCTGTACTAACAACGCCAGGGCGAAGCACTGGTAAAATCATAATTGTCAGGAATGTGTATGTACTTTCCTTCTTTACATATGATAACCTACTTACAATTTTTACCTGGGCTATTAAGTTCACTGAATCAATGATTCAACGCCAGTCAGCAGTTCCCACATTTTAAAATTCTAAATATGTCGCGTCGGTTCATTCAACAATCCGTTGACCATGAATATCATGTCTTCTCAATATCTTCATTCACATTCCTTTCATTGATATTCCATCCTCTGCACCACAGTTCCCCGTCTATTTTTACAAAATACCTACGCATAATACAACTAATAATAAATAGCTCCTAATGCATGGCATCGGATGCCCCTAATTTTAATAGCGGTTGCTTATTAGTGATCAAGATTCGATGAAAATAGATAAAAATAATATTAGTGTATAAAGAGAAAAAGTCCCTCCACAGATATTTTGAAAGCCATGAATGTTATCAGTTATCATTTATAGTTTATGCTGATACTTCTATTTTTCTTGTAAAGACTATAATGTTAGGATTTTCTCCTCTCGTTGCTCGCTTGATACCCTTGCCCTTGACCTTGACTAAATGAAAAGACCTCTATACATCCTACGAATTTAATACTATTTACTTAAAAAATTCAGTCCAGGCTTTAAGTCACTGCACTGACTTAAAGGAAGTAATTTAATAAAAGCCTACCTTCACATAAGGGCCAAAATCCTTATCTCCCCATTAAATTCACTCAGCTTGTAAACTACAATGCCTTCTTAAAATATTCTATCCTACTGAAAAATTCTGTTTACACCAGTAACACAAGCGTCGCTATAGTAATAATAAATCCCTTGTCTATACAACAAGACGACGCTCCGCGCGCTGAAGTTGAAATTCAGTGCGCAATGTAATGAACGCAATACTTTCACATGAGCGCTTTATATCATTTCTATGTACTTGCATACTGGAACGTCTATGCAGGAATCATATGAACAAATAGACCCTCAAATGTCAATTGGTATGTTCCAAGTCGTTTAATAGTTCAAGTGTGGACTCGCCCTATGTGTTCCAGACATCACCTGTGTCTTAAATGACATCAGCGAGAGAGAGGAGCCTCGCCTCGTTGGACCGTCGCCCGTCGCTCCTATAAATAGCACCCATTCCACCGCGTATCTTGAAACCCCAAGCGATTTCCCGATGCAATCAAAACCCCTGGAAGGACCACTTAAATGCTACTTGTGAAACTTATGAGCAATTAAAATTAAACGGTTTTGGGTTATTAACCTATCTCTATAATTTCCTGACTGACTGCAGAAAGACTGTCCCTTACTGTTTGAGAGGAGAGAGTGTATGCGTAGGGTGATTTAGCTTTGCTAACATTGAAGTGCATATAGCATATGGGTATATGCAAATACAAATCCACAATCGACCTCATACTCATACTCCATATCTATCACATATAAAGTAAAAGCAGGCAGAATTGAGCACTGAACTGAACTGACTCAAAGACAAGACTGAACTCTGCTGCATACATACTTTGGTTAGCCCTATATACCTGAACTTTTTTCATTGGACATGGACAGTGTAGTAAAAGTGTATATAATATAGTGAAACTCGGTGTCGGTGGAAGTAGATAGTGACTATAGATGAAATATACAAAGTGTGTATATATACGTCAAGCTAAATATGTCTGTCAGCTCAGCCTATCGAATATTTTCGTTTAGACCGAAGGACTATTCCTTTTCCGGGTTAAAGTTCCGAGAAGGCTAATTTCCGTCTTTGGTGTGTACTAAATTTAAAGTAAAGATTTTTCTGGATATTGTCATATGAAGTATTTTCCAATTAGACCCTCTTGCGAATTGACTATTAAAAAACCTCAAGTCAAACACCGCAATTATTACTGTTTTTGGAGGTATGCATTCCTCCTTTTGAGAGAGGACTTTTTTAAGCTATACTATAAAAATTATTGACTCATATGATCTGTTCATTCACTTGGTTTAGGGTTGAGGGTTTAAGAATGTTGACGTTAAATAATGTCGACGGTTGTTGTTGTTTCATCAAAAGAGAATTTCACGTTGGATTATTTTTACTAGAAAAAACTGTACGTACCAACCAATGAATTGTATTCCTAACAGCCAGATAGTCTGATGTTATCAGTTTTGCCGTAAATTGTAATTAATTTGGATGTATACATAAACGCTCGGTGTGAATTCGAGTGTGATAAAGTAATTTGTTGAGTGATATTGTGTAATGATGAGTGTGTGGTGGATTCACTACTCCACGAATCCCGGTACTCGTGAAGAATATCCTCAAGAAGTAATTTTACTCATCGGAGGAGAACTTACTGTTTTGAAGGCTAAATGATTGGTTTTTTAGTTCAGATGTGGTCCGATTTGGATGTTTGATTCTTGTTCTCACATTGTCCGAAGTCGGAAGGAATAATTGATTGGAAATGGTGTTGGGTTAAGAGTGTGCTGCTACTATACTTGTGTGAAATTTTCTTTAAAGACTTGAACTCTGACGTGAGTTATCATGACCCAGAACTGAAATTCTTTGAGCTTGGAGAGATCACTCTAGTAATTTCTGCTGAGGGTTTTGAATGTATGTTTGAGAAGAAATTTTCAGATTGTTGTTGCACGTTGAGTGGAATGAGTGCTAAAATACTTTGTGATGTGGTAAAGACGATTTCAACTGTATAGTTTTACTAAGCGACATATTATTTATTTTAATAATAATAATTATTATTCTTCTGGGTTATGGAAATTTATTCAAAGGTATTTTGAAAAGGTGCTAAGTGCTAAGGTGGCTTGAGTTTTCATTGATGTGTTGAACGGAACTTCAGTTGAAATTCAAACGTTGGATTGAGTTCAAAAAAAAAGTTAAAGAGAATTGATATCTTGGCTAAACTGAGGTATATACGCAAATATAAGAACATGCAGGGAAGGATATGTGGTTTTATGACCCGCATAATTAAGAACTCTACGAAAAATAGGAGCATTGAAGTTGTTGTGATAAGATAAAGCTGGATGTGATTAATAGTGTCACTTTAGGATCAAACATTCGTTTGAGCGTTTGACGTATATTTGAACGTGTAGTTATAGTAGAAGGGATGTTTGTGTCGGATTAAATAATTCAAAAGGGTTGTGTGTAAGCGTGCTATGAGTTACGGGAGAATTAATGTTATTTTCTTGTGTTTGGTTGTGCAGGGTTGAGAAGTACATAAGAACTTATTAACATCTTAAGAAGCCGTCCTACATTTAGATGACTTCGAGGAAGAAGTTATACATACTGTAGACTGATAAAGGTGTTTAATATGGAAAACACTGGAGAAGAAGAGCAGCAAGAAGGCTCTGCAGAAAATGAAGAGGGCTCAGAAGCTGGATGGAGTACGTCAAAAGTTTTAATACAGTTACATATATAAAGTGGACAAAATCAAAATCAGTAAAACTGGTCCGGGCTGTTGTTGCAACTTATCCTTATATTGGTTTAGGTGACTGCGAGGATGGAGTGAATGATCAAGGTGGAGAGTCTGAATCTGCATCTGGAGAAACTGATAATGGAGAAGGAAGTGGAATTTCCTCTGATGAGAGTGATGGTGGATCTGAAAAATGTGCAATATGCTTACAAAAATTCCTGGGCCAGGAGATCGGGTCTCCTGAAACTTGCGAGCATCATTTTTGTTTGAAGTGTATAACTGAGTGGTCGAAGGTACGTATGCAAGGCAAATCTAATGTGGATGCTGACGGGCATTAATAATTGTGTGTGGTATTTGGAAGTTTTGGTTGCATGCTTTGCTAAATCTTTGAATAATTTAATTATCATGACTTTAGAAAGTTGCGACTTGTCCAGTGGACAGGAAAGTATTTCCCGCTATTTTGGTTAAAGAAGAACTTTTCGGCCCGGTGCAAAGAATTGTTGATGTGGAAGTTGGTACTGCGGGAGAAGCAACCTTATTTGATGAATACGATACCGATCCTACTTACTGTGAAATTTGTGGACATTGTGATAGAGAAGACAGGCTTCTTTTATGCGATGGATGCGATTTGGGCTATCACTTAGAATGCCTTGAACCTCCCATGGAATATGTCCCGATTGAAGATTGGTACTGTCCAACTTGTCACACACAACGGGATGCTGTAAGAAACATTATCTCATTTAATTTATCAATTTGCATCATTTTGTATTCAATGGATTATTTTTATTCATTTGCTGTGCTGTAATTCATTCTTAGCAAACCGATGAAGTCGTCCAGCGACCCAGTAGAAGACAGATTCGATTGCCACGAACAGGTCAAAGTAGAAGAATCCTAGAAAGTATTCGCCAGTCCGCTTGGAGAGAAACGTCGTCGGTAAATTTGAATCCAACAGATAAATTCGTTTGCTTCAGTCATTTAAATCTATTATTTATCAATTACTGACACACTTACCTTTGAAATTAAAAGTTCATTGCTGAGAATGTGATGACGTACAAAACATGCATGGGCATTAATACCAAATATTGAAATTTTTGAGAAACTTTAGCTGTAACTTATGTTTTGCTTCGTAACCGATTGCATTTAATTCTCAAACCAATTCTTGACGATTACCATATTTAGGCGACAACAACAAGTGGAAGCTCATCTACAACAGTAAGGAAACGCAGAACATACAGGAAGACCGGAGTTAGAAGAACAAGGGCTAAGGGTAAAAGGAGGGGGGCCGGGAGGAAAAGCAAACGTCGGTCAAGGAAAGGCAAGCAGAAGAGAAGTCGAGTTGTAATTGAACGTAGACCTTCTACAACCAAAGGACGTCTTGCTGCTCAGCTAGGTATTCTTCCCCCAAGACCTGGTCAGGTTTATGTGGGATTGCCTAGGTGCCGTGCCCCCGTTTCTCAGTCTGCTCAAAGCTCAAATTCATCCTCTCTGCGAAACTTACGTTACCAGGCTGGAATTACTCCACTGAGAATTTATGGAACCTCCGAGGATCTAGCTGATTGCATTGAGAGCTTGTAAGTGTTACTTGTATCGTAATGGTAACTTGTAAATGATTTCAAGATGCTTCATTGATATATTAATGGTTATGTAAAATAGCTCAGACGAGGAAGGACCAGTTGGAGTAGCAAGACCACAGCCCATTCATCGTATTGGTATTCCTGCAAAGCCATCATTTCCTTATCCTTCAACAACGAGATATGTGGAAATTCCGCAGCAGTCTTCCAATCCAGATATTTTAGGGCCTATATTAAATAACCAAATAATAATGCTAACGGATCGTAACATTCAAATTAAACGGGATGGCACTCTCATCCCATCCATATCGCCAATATCTTCACCTATCAAAAGTACGCGCAGAAACTCAATTACGAATGAAAATACCAAAAGAGGTTACGATCCTGTCGTCAAGCCATTGGTCCTCAAATCTACCAGTATAATTAAAAGCGTCCCACGTAGTTCCCAGCCGTCCCTTTCCATGACCAACGTCACTGTGCGTCAAGCACCGACCTCGCCTAATTCGAACGATTCCACAAACGGAAGCACTGCAAGCATCAGTGGAAGCAATAATAATAATGGAAGTTCCCAGGGACGGTCCACAGGCCATGAAGGTCGTAATTCTTTTAATTCAAATTCGGACGAAGTTGTGAATTCGTGGAATTCCAACTCAAGAGCAGGCAATCTTTGTACCCAAAACACTGCGCAACCTAACGACGATCCTAACGGAGCCAGAGCATATGAGAGTTTTCTTCATTCGTCGAGTAATAATTCACCTAAGCAAAATCCAGAGAGAAAAAAATCAGTAGATAACGAATCGGAAACCAAATGTGCTGATGACGATGATGAGTATAATATCTATAGTGATATCGAAGGTAAGAGCAGTGGTTCTTCATTCGCAGAAATCTGAATCATAAAAATTTGGTCTTGAGTTTTCCTGTACCTGTGTACACTAGGCGATAAGTTGTATACATTCTTTAGAAATCTTGGTGTTTTAAATGCTGACTCAAAGTTTGTTTTTTTTTTACAGAGGATGACACCCCATGCTTGCCCGAAAACGAGGTTGAGAGTGAGCCTGTAGTAATGAAAGACAAAGATAGGGACAGTGATGATGATATGGTGATTGATGAAGATGGAGAGGGAGTGATGAAAGTAGGGGAAAGAAACTTTTCAGAATCCTTTACTCGACCCGATAGAAGATCTGAAAGTCGAACAGATCCAGATATGTCTGCAATGAGTTGTGAAATAGGTATGAAACCAGACGATATGCCTTCTCCCACTTCCATTCCCTTGCCGGATTCTCCTCCTCCCCCATCTTCGGAAGTAGTAAATTCCACTGAGGACCACGATGGCGATGAAGCTCTGCTTCCATTGAAAAGCAAACGCCAAAATTTTGCCTCTCCGTCTGCCAATTCAGCACTTGCTGACCCACCGTTTTGGAACTCCCATGTTAAGAAAGCTAGAGAAGAATATGACCCCTCGCAGCCACTCAACTCTAGTGAAGAGGAAGAAGAGGAGGAAGAACTTGAAATACAGTTGCCGCCTACCAGCGTCAGTAGCCCTAAAACACCTCCTCAATATCAACCACGGGTACAGATCGGTGGAAGTAGTATCGGAGTTAGTGTTCAGCCTTCTCGGACCGATGAGGCTGACCTGGATTTGAATTCTATCCCGATGCCTAGTGATGACTACAAACGGCCCACCATTCAGTTTTCGATTCCTACTAGGCACAAGCTCCTATCTATAAGTTCTCTCATAAAACGCCAAAAAGGAGTGGCTAGGAAGGAAACCAAGAATGCTCTTAGCTTCACTTCTGAAATATCAAAAGCATTTGGTGAAGATAAACAAGATGATTCCGACGAGGAGCAAACTAGAGGAGATGATGAGCCAAGGCTCTCCCTGGTGGCTGAAATATTTGGATCTGATGACGAGGAGGATAAACCTAAAAAGGACGAGGATTTTCCTACTGGCGAATTGTCTCCTGGACCAGTTCCAGTTATTCCTCCCCCAGTAGTAGCTGCCGCTCCTGTACTACCCCAATCATTATTGGAACTCGATGATCAAATGGGCACTGCTGTTGTTGGTGCAAGTGCTAATCTAGTTGAGAATGCTCCTCGCTGGAAGAAAATTGTCGTTGAAAACGAGGATAGCAATACCGAGGATGAACCTGTGTATACGGATATACTGTTGGAGAAAGAATTTCATGAAGCAACCAATAATAATGTTATCGCAAATCAGGACGAATCTTCGAATGATTCCATATCTGTGCTTGAAATGATAGAAAAACCGAAGTACATAGACGATGAGGTACAGGTGGTTGGAGTGACCACTGGTGGTGGAGACAGCGACAAGAGATCAAAAGACATTATGAGGAAGTCGCAAACAAATGATAGGGACAAGCCCATCGTTTTGGAATCCATTTCGGAGGGAGATAGTGAGTTTGAAAGAGATTCTAGCAAAGGAGGAAGCGGTTCAGGCTCCAAAAGAAAATCCAAGAAGGACAAGGATAGTACTAGTAGAGATAAAGGTAGAGATAAAGACAACAGAAAAGGCAGCAAGCGGAAAAGATCATTTTCATCCGTAAGCAACCGGGAAGAGGGCGAAATAATTGATTCGCCCGAGAAACGGCGCAAGAAGAAAAAGGAGAAAAAGAAATCCAAGAAGAGGAGAAGAAGCAAAGATGATAAATCTACAAAACTGGATTTCTCGGAAAAGAAACTGTCGGATGTAGCTGCACCTTTGCACAATTCCTCCGAAGAAGAGAACTTAGGAGACAATCTAATAGAATGGAGAAAACCATCGAATTCCGCTAAGGAAAGAAATTACAGGTACAGTATTTCTTTGTCGTTAGCATTTATTTTATGACAATGTATCTTTAGTGGACGAATCGAGACTTTATGTTGTGTATTCTCTATAAAGTGAAATATATGAAAACGTTTACGTATGCTTGAATTTTCAGGGATGGTAAACCGAAACCAGAAGAAAAATATTTCAAGCCAAGAGACAAAAAACGGGATTCGAGTCGTGACCGCCGGGAGAAGCCTCCGCGGGACAAATCATCTCCAGTCATTAAAGACAAGTCATTTAAGGAAAAGAATGATACGGGAAGATCAAGAAGGAGATCTGCGTCTCCGCGCAGTAAATCTCGAAGTTTCTCTCGATCCAAGAACACTAGGAGACCTCGGTCCCGTTCCTGCAGAACCTCCAGCACTAAGTCTTTCCACTCTCGATCTAGATCGAGGTAATTAAATTCTTAGTGTATTCACCTGCGATAAAATTTTCCTAGGATTTCCTCGTATCTAAATAGCATACTCAACCGAGAGCCTTATCTGGAGTTTTGTTAATTTTTCTTTTAGATCATTGCGCCGTTCACACAAAAGAAGATTTTCACTTTCTCCACGTCGTTCGCGCTCAGGAAGTCGTTCACCTTTGAGGGTAAGATCCCGTAGCTCTTTGAGACGGTCCAGAAATAGGAAAAGAAGTCTAAGCAATAATCGCACAAGAAGACTTAAAACGCGAAAGCGATCAGGTTCTTCATCTGGTACCTCCGTGTCGTCTAAACGGAGTAAAAGGAAACGAAGGGATAAAGTTAATAATAGCAGTGGTGAGAAGACAAAGAAAAGAAAGGACAAAGAGAAAGAAAAAATGCCAGACCTTCGTGAATTAGAGGATAAAGAACGAGAAAAGGAGAAGGAGAAGAAAAAAAGAAAACGAAGACGGGAGAAATCCTTATCACCAGCGAAAGAAATTTTTGCTGATGGTGATAGCATTGTTGTCAGCTTAAACTTCCAGAAGGGTGGAAATGCCTCCTTTGGGTCTACCACATCTAAAGACGGTGGGTATACGCCACCTTTAAGGAATGCTCCGGAAAGTGAGAAGAACAAAGTTGGAAGAGGTCGGTTCCGTCGGGGTCGCTCCGATGAGAAGGATGAGAATGGAAAACCAAGACTGTTGAAAAAGACCTTACTGATAGACTTAGAAACCTCACCGATTCAGGAGCAAAATATTGGAGTGTCACCTACTCTCATTGTTCTCAGTGATGACGAGGAATCTGAAGATAAGCATGGTAAGAGTATGGAGGACAACACGAAAGACACTCGTGATGGGGTAACTGTTACCACCAGCTCCACGGATGGTCAGAATGAGGGTGGGTCACCTTATCGACATGGGGTTGCTGCCGACAGCACTCAAATCCACCACCCTAACCAAAGTGATTCAAAACTGGATGACTCTTCATTTAGTGTTTCCATGTGCACTTCAATATCTCCCTACGAGGGTAGTAACTTATCACCCACTAGAGGGGACTCCTTAGTCACTTCCACCAGGGACTCAGAAATGGGACTAGCCCATGAAGACGATTCGAGAAGCCCATCTCCACTGTCTCCCTCAGTTAAATCATCTGATAGTAAGATGATGATGCATCAACCGAGATCCCCGGCGGGATCTCCGCCTCCACCACTCCCCCCTGGCTCGCCTCCAGAGCATCTTATGCACGATTCAAGGAATGAGAACGCTGGAACACCCACTTCGTCGGTGTCATCTCATTTATCTAATCACCAGGCTTCGCTACCATCGGCTCCAGGAAAGCCTCTGATAGGTAAACTCCTTCCAGTCGCTTTTCAACATGGTTAATGAGAGTTTAGATATGTGTTGTAGTGTGCTGTTGTAGTGTGTTGTAGCTAGAAATAATGTAATAGGGTTTTCAATTGACGCATTCGATCTAATGACTAATTCAAAGTGGTTGTCTTCAGGTAATATTCCTGGTCTCTTCCCGTCTAGTGGAGTGTCTGCCAGTTCTAGCGTGAATATACCACCCCCAGTTGTGATCCCGACCCCGCCTAACTCACAAATGCGGTTTCCTTCTGCAGTAAACCAGAATATGCTGCCACAAAACGTTCTTGCGAGCGTTGCTACTGCATTGTATGCACCATTACTTGCCGCTCGCCAGCAGCAACAATCAAATATGTCCGGCAAGTTCTCGACTCCAAATGTAAGCAATATGACTGCACCGGGAAATAAAGGGAGTCAACAAGGAAGTAGCGTTTTGTTGCCAAAAAATCAAAATTCACACAGTCACGGAAGTGGTGGAACGCGCTCTTCCAGGGGAAACAATTCTGGGCTTTTATCTGGTGAAGGTGACTCTCCATTTTCACCTAATAGCAGTGAAGGAGATGATTTATTTGAGCCACCATTAGAGCGTAGTCAGATGGATTCTACCATTGGAAGTAAGTCCGAAAAGGCTGCTGGAGGTCAAGCTTCCAATAATTCAATCCCTCCTTCTGGGGCAGCTGGGGGAGGTAACTTGGGTAATTCAGCCGGTAAACCAAGGGAAAAAAATAGTCTGTTCGACAGCTTATTTGGTGGCACCCCAACTAAAAAACCTCAAATGCATCACAAATCTCACGATAAGCCTGTGAAATCTAAAAATGCGCCTCATCACAAGTCGAAATCAAAGCGAGGTACTAGCACTAATGATTCGTTATTCCTATTTAATTAAACGACCTTGTGGTTAAAAGAAAAGAACCCATTCTGAAATTTAGTTAAATGTGTTTCAGTTGCCAAAAAAGAAATTCCGAAATTAAGTGAAGGCGAGCTTCGTTTGACAGAGGATGTACCTACTTCAGCAGTAGAACTGAGAGTCAAAGAGAAGGTAAATTTACTACATTATTGGTGCTCAAAAATAATACCTGCTCTTTTAAGGTGAATAAATTGTTTAAATGATCTTTAAACATGGAAATTACTTACTTTCGTTACAGTTTCTGAAAAAGCTTAACCGGCAGGAAAGGGTTGTGGAAGAAGTCAAACTCTCGCTAAAACCCCATTATAGTAAAAAACATGTAACGAAGGATGAGTACAAGGAAATATTACGACGAGCTGTTCCAAAGGTTAGTCAAGTATATCATCATTTATATATTATCATTGAAATCATTTATCGGTAATAATATTGCATGACTAATATATGCCTTGTAATAATGAACGTTTCTGCATGGTTGCAGATTTGTCACAATAAATCCGGCGAGATTAATCCATTTAAAATAAAGGAGCTCGTGGAAGCCTATGTAAAGAAATTTCGACATTCAAGAAAAAAAGATGTTAGTTCTAGCTAATTAAAAAGGTTCTTGCATATAAGGAAAAATTCGTTGATGAACATAGTAGCTTTCTGAAACACCTTGTCGTCAGTAACAATACAAAGTATTACGAACTTGTTTTGCTATTATCATGCTACTTACTCCTATGACTAGGTTATTCTATGCGTAGTTGTATTGAAGACATTGTGTTTATTTATTTTTATTTATTGTAAATCTGTAATATTTATGATTTAGTAACTAGTTTAATAATTCCATTTCAGTCTACCGTTTTACAGCCGTGCACAGTTATAAATGTTGTATTATTGCTTTGTTTTTCTCGTTTTTTGTTTGCTTACAAAGTAGCAATTTTTCTGTTGACTGTTTTGGAATTTCGATGTATTTTGGTGATATTATTCAAGAGAAAACCAAATAGTTAATGTAGTTTTACCAGAGTGAGTGAATAAATATATTATACATATTTAAACCAGCAGCATTGAGCTGTGGAAGAAGCAGCTCATAGATTGTCAGGTATTTATTTAGGATGAACCAAACCCTCATTAAATGACATGAGAGGGCTATGAATGATTAGCAAAACATCTTTTAATTACCTCCAATATTTTTAATTCGAAATAAGACCAATTTCATTGATGATTTCATTGTATTAGCACATTGATACATAATGATTAAATTTCAAATTGATAAAAATTTCAAGAAACTATTTTATTAATATTTATGCATTGCATCAATCTTTTGTCAGATTGGAAGATTTGAGTATTAGAGCTTGTACGTCTAGGATCGACCACAACATTTCACTATGGCACGATCATTGTACAAAATATTTTTTTTCCTGTTGGGGACACTGAAGTTAGGCAGGGAAAAATAATGAAAAAATTCCATAATGCATACCCCTGGTTTGGGGGGTTTCGATATGTAGCAAGTGGTCGATGCTATATCTCAGCACTGGATCATCCGAATGAGTTGAAATTTGAAACTTAAGGTTTTGACACAAATTCAGCGTTGTCCTCACATTCATTTTCCCGAAAAACCGATTTTCGGGTTTTTTTGGTTTTTCGGTTAAAATGGCAAATTGACAAGGGGGACATCTCCAGAATCACTCAGGAACCCCACATACCAATTTTAATGCGATTCGGTCCATTAACGGCAAAGTTATGGACATGGCGCCGGGATGAACAGGATTTCGGGCAGGTGATTTTGGTGGTCCCGTCCATAACTTCGACGTGTGAGGAAGCTTTCACCGAAGTTTTCACCGAAAATGTTTCCCTTTATAAATCGTAAGGGTTGAGATTTGGTTTTTTATAAATATTTGTAACACCCAGATTTACGGAGTCTTACGTTTCGTAGATAGATATTAAATATATATCGTAAGTTTATTTATTTAAGGTTAGTTTTTAAACAATTAGATTTAACCTAATCACTTTCGTGTTGTATGTTGGACTTTATTCGCCATTTTTTCAATTTATTTTGGTCGAGCTTGTCTGAATGTTATATACATTGGATGCAATAAATTTTAGACAGAATTATGCCTGTGCGAAACTTTTGTTGGTTGAAAATATTTTGGGTAAACAAATTTTGACCGATAACATTTTTGCATGAGTTTTATTGTACGAAAAATTATTAGATGAAAAGGTAGTGGTTGAAAACATTTTGGACGAAACAAATTTGGATGACTCAGTTTTTTTGGGTGAAGTTTTTCCAGACGAAACTCTTGAAGAAAAATGCTCCTGATCGAACGACCCTATACGATACTATGTGGTTAACTTACGTTCCCAGTTCTCCTCTGAGGGTCGAGCGACATTGAAATGTAATTACATAATTAGTATTAGGGGCTTCATTCTTTTCTCATCATGACATCTCGACTGCTATATTTATTACTTATAGCTATTAATCCGCAAGATAGACTAATGAAGTTTGATCCAGGTTTATGATTTTTCCCGCTTTCATTGTTGTTTTTAGAATAAAAGGGGAACGTACAAGAAATGATTCTACTACGGTGACATGTTTTGAACATGGAGTGGTGGAGATATTTTTAATGGTCAACATGATCAACTATTATTTAATGTTTCATTGGTAACTTAATGAAAGAAGGATAAGAAAATTAGTACCAACAAGGTATTCCAAGAACATCGGCTAACTAACGCTGAAGTGCTTGTTAATGATGGATCCTCCTTTGGCCGACCACAAGTTGATCTACGCATGCAAACACAAGTTTCAATAAAATTTTCAACAACTTTTGTAGATTCCTCGGTTTTCTCCGTATAATTTACGATAGCAACATCTTCTGAAACGGGATACGCTTCTGATTCACTTTCCCCAGTAGAATTCTTACTACCATCTGGGCTGCCAACGTCTGCAGAAGTTGATGTTTCATCATGGGTGCCACTGTCAACAGATGTGACCTTCTCGTCAGGGTTGGCGCCATCTGTTGAGGTCTCCTCGTTCTCCGCTCGTTTCTTTCTGTTGTTTTCCCCAGAAATTGTTGCCTCTTCTGAGTCAGTTGCTTCTGAACTGTTGTTCCCAGAAGTCTTTGTCTCTTCTGGGGTATTGTAGTCTGTGGAGGTTTTAACCTCTTCTGTATTGTTATTGGTGTCGGCTGCCCCCTCGTTCTCTAAAGTTCCGTTTGTTATCGTAGTCACCTCTATATTTTCACGGATGCAAGAAGTTCCGGCTTCGCAACCAAATACCTTATTCAAATTTATGAACGTTTCATTGAACAATCTTTGATTTCCACAGTTGAAACTCGCCCTTACTTTGCATTTCTGCTCCGACCTACTCCAGGTGAGAAAATCATAAGGGCAAACGCATGTTTGGTTTAAACATCGATAAGTTTGATAGAACTTCAAACTATCTGTTTCTTTGATAACAGCACACATTCCACTGATAATCTCAAGGAAAGCTGTTTCCGAAATTTCAAGAAGGCCGTGACGGACCTGTATTGGAAAATTGGAGAACACATTATACACTATACGGCGGTGTCAAGCTGGCTTCGCATAGATTTTTACTTAGCGATTCGTTGAACGATTGAACTTTTAAAATTAAGTATAGGCTCTTGCACTTGCATGGCAAGTTGGGAGTTGGGATGCCATTTTTTGAAGAAAATCGTTTTAAATTCACATAGCTCGCCTGTTTTAGCCATTAGCTCGAAAGGTGAATGATGAATGCGACAGGGATTCCAGGATTAAGTCGCTTAGGGATTAATTGGCCTTTGCGAAACCAGATTAAGAGAAACCTTACGAACTTTCAGAACAAAGTAGACTGATGATATACAATAGCGTTTGAAGTTTTGTTTTCAGCTCACTCACAGAATGATGCAGAAGTATAGCATCAAAATGTTTTACAGGATCACAGGAAGCTCCGGGTGGTAGCATGTGTTTAACCAAATGATCAACCGATATGCTAAAACGAGAACTTGGATCTTGCCTTTCTTGCTCCCTCTGCCAGTAGTCCTCCTCGTTAAGCTTGTGGACATGGTTGACGCACACATCCAGCATCAACAATAATTGCAGAAAATAAACACAATATACTTTGATCATTTTAGTGTTGGTCTCTATGCTATGGTTGCTCTCACGATTTCACATTCGGACAAAAACAAGCTCTGTATGTACATCTTTCAGTACAGCGCAGCGAAGGAATGAAACAAATCCTGTAAATGGGTATGTAAGGGTAGTCGTACAGCTGTAGTTAAATAAATAAATGGCAGTTAATAGTTAAAAGTTAAAACTATATAATATTTTAACAAACAAAATCAGGTGTGAGTAAAAAGCAAGCACATAAGGCCAATGCGCAATGCAATGACATGTTAATCATGCTCTGATACAACACTTCACTAATAATGATTTGAGTCTTATTGTCGTAAACCGCCGCACCGACGCGATGTTAACGTAATTGAAATAATCAATATTTTTATGAAAAGGTTAATTTTTAAGTTTTTCCCATTTTCTAAGGTGAGAATTTTCAACTTTTCGATTTGCCAGCAGAGCTTAAGCCTGCAAGCAACGTAGATACAGTAAAAACTCTTTAAGACGGTCTCTCAGGGGGATCTTTATTTTGGCCGTCTTAACGTATGACCGTCTTACCG
>JAQFXU010003668.1:0-15573 GCA_034693705.1 Spatulosminthurus flaviceps
ACACGAATCAGGGAATCCGCGATTAATTCCTCCGAATGTTTATTCAGGGAAAGTTGCCACTCACATATTGCAAAACAATAATAAACCTTGAAAAGTCAAAGTGGGAATGATTTCAAAAAATTAATTTAACGTAAATTAAGCTTATTTTTATTTTTTAGACAAACGTGCTTATTTAAATTTTAGTTGTAAGGATTCAACGCCACTTTGTATGTAATACAAAACGTCCTGGTTCACGTATACGAGTTCACCTGCATGAAGCCGCCTTGAAAGCCTTCAAACTTCTTTTGGGAGGTATGTAACTTTGCAGAATGTTATAGTTGCAACGATAAAGAAAACATCTCTGTAAAGCTTAAAACAATGTTAGTGTCGATTTGCAGGGAACCGCTCAAATGTAAACTTGCATCTGCACTTAATTTTAGATGTACTGATCATTTATGAATATTTTATGAATTATTACACAAATATTATGACCTATAATAAATCCGTTGTTTGTTGTCATATTTCCGATCAAGTTGTGTAACTTGGTGGAATTTCAGAGGAATAATTCAGATTCAAAAATTCCAATGTGAATTTCAAACACATTTTTAAGTGTTCAGACTTTCAAGTTACATGTATAGAGTAATATTGCTAGAATGAAAACAATGAAGTATTCGGATCACTTTTATGTGTTCATTACACCGATAATCAAACTGTTAAAATTCCCTGCACCTTACAGTCTCTCGCCCTTCTCAAATACTGCGTGACATGCCATTTCAAGGTAACCAATTAAACTGACTACACGAATTATGGTTATTATGAATATATTTTCACTGGCGCCAAACCTATTCAACAACAATTAACAATGTTCTTACAACATGTTAAAAAGGTGAGCATGGTAGACCCCGGACCCCGTGCTCATATTTTGAGCATCCTTATTTTATGTCAATGTGGGATATGTGAGAAATTCAATAATAAATTATTTATTAAAATTTTCATAGTTCATTGATCTAGGATGAGCCGTTCGAAATTTACAAGCAGGCTTTTAAGGATTCCATCAATTCTATGTAACAGGATTGAGGGAAGCAAATCCTGAAAAATTCCGGTAATTTCCGTTGGATGTATAAACGTGCTAACTGTTAAAATATGCTAATGGATTTCGGCACTTGGAAGTCTAAAGCACTAGGTAAGAATTTGAAGTAAAATAATAATAAATTTTCCAATGAAAAGAATAAAATGAGGTGAAAATAGAAATTTATAAAAATGCGAGAAATAAAACGTAAATATAAAGCGGAAATTTCAATTTGATTATCTTTGCAAGGTAATTTTGCATATTTTCTCGAGCTAGAAAAACATCACCTTTTATTACAATGGAAACTACAAAGCAATGCGTTCCTGTCGATTCAATGTCTTGTGCCAATTTTTGTGCCTTTCTGTAAATTTTGAACGTAATTGTTAAGTTTGGGATTTTAACCGTTAAGAAATACGAATTAAATATGAAAACTCTAGAAATTATTTTTGCAAGTGCTCGGTTTTGCAAGTCAACAATTGAGTAATACTTTTTCCTCAAAAAATAACACTGATGCTAAATTTTTCAATATTTATTTAATTTTGCAATGAATTAAAATTTGTTTGGTCCGGAATCACATGAATTCACAACGAATTTACTGGATTTGGTATTTTTAAACAACTCAAATAGCGGTATTTAACCCGATGCCAGAGGGTTTCTAGCACATTAAAATGATATTTTATTTATCTAAAATTGAATTTGAGATTAGGAAATATTATTGTAGTCCTGTTATTTCAATTTGGATTAATGATTTTTGATCTTGCATTGCACTCATGGAGAAATTCTTCTGGTTGGTAAAGTTTGACGCTAGTCTTAAAAATAAAAGTTCGAGCCTTAATCCATCTAAAAAAGTGTTTCACTTACTGCTGCTGACAATTTAGGTAGAGATATAAAAAACTGGTTTGGGATGTTGGCATTGCACTTGTGAAGTTGAATCGCATGTGATCTTTATCATTTATTATTTATCCTACCAAAAAACATGGTAATCCTTGGTCAACAAAATTAAGGTAACAAAGTGGAAAATTGTAGAATGGTGTGTAAAACTCTTGCGACCGCAGTTCCATTTCAACTTCGACAGGTTATTTTCTAAACTTTTGATTATCACAAGTGGCGTTGAACTTAAATCAAAAGAAATAATTGAAAAAGCTTTATTATTATAAATGAAATCGCATTTAGGGAAAACTTTTTTTTTAGCTAAGATTTTTTGGGTGGAGGGAAAATTTGTAGAAATTAAAATTATTTTTGTTTTTCGCTATTTTATTTTGTCCAAGTGTGACGCCGATGGTAGAATTAATCATAAAGTTTTACAAACTCAACGTCAGATTAAAATGCCAAAAAAAGCCAATGCAAAAAGGAGCAATACTAAAGAATCTCGAGCATATTAATAAGAATGGAATTGACGCTAAAACTAAGATTTCCAAACTGTAAAGACCAAACATGGTTCAAAGAATCTCCCGTCTTTCCCAACACTTTTACAATTGTGCTTGAATTAACTTGGTTTTTTCCCCACTCCAGGGTAATTACATAAAGACTCGTTTCTATAAAGCTTCCTGTATTCTTAATGACTACAGCACGGATTTAATGACGAAGAGTGCAACAGTGGGCGTAAATTATTTGCACTGTACTTCACTCAGTACATAAGCCAAAAAATAAGGAAACAAAATGTAAATGGTACATCAACTTACATGCAAAATATCTTTCCATTGAAGTCGTTATAATTCAAGTAAAAAAAAATTGAACAAATTTTCCAATTGATTAATACATTTAGAGAATTAAGTATGGGCACATAATTAAAAAGGTAAATAAAGTCAAAGGTTCGGAATTCAAAGAGTTGAGTGTATTTCAAAGAAATGTGGATGATGGTGTCACAAGTAATTGAGCCCGTAAAGTCCATGTTTAATGTTGTATGTAATAAGAAAACAAAATTATGAAAAATCGCCCAAACTGAGGGAATTCAACATGCGTTGCCAAATTTCAACGTCGTTGGTTTTATTGACATTTTTTACGCGTTAATTACTCGAAAATGAGCTAAATCTACAAATCAGGTCAACCACTTATTAGGATTGTAATCTGGTGATGCATATTTTGCATTACACAAGTACAAAATGAAATAAAAATCGGTGTACTAATCGCTGATATTATTGGCGGGCATATTCAAAATTTCATCAACAGCGCTTGAATTTCATTTGGGAATGTCAATGTTTATATTTCTCATGTTGAAGGAGATTTGAAAAAAATTGTGGTGTGTTGGAAATTTCATTTACGTCCTTCTAATTCCTTAAATGATTTGATTCAGTGTTTTGTGTGTTTAACTTTAGATGTAAATTGAGTAATAAATAAGAGAAATGCTACTTTAAGGCTGTGGGCGAATTGGTTCATTTCAACGCCGTCTATTATTTTCCGAGTAAAAAGTATGAACATATAAATAGATGGTTTAGAACTAATAATGCTCGCCGAAATCATAACGATTTTCATCGAATATTTTAAAAGTAAAATTTCACTATTTTAGTAATATTATTGTGACAAGTCATGTGTGCCAAACAGTCACAGGTGTCATGCCTGTGTGACTGATTCGTGACAAATAGTCTAATGACCGATTTTAGGAGCAAATTTTCTGAGAAAAGAAGGATTTAAAGTAGATTTCATGAAAACTTTTTGGAAAAATCTGGGCTAAATCTACGAACGAGTTTCTGGGAGTGCATAATATTTGTATATGTAACAAAAATTCACAAAAATTCATATTGCAACAATGAAGATGATTCTACGTAAAAGAAAAGGATGAGTGGCAATAATATTTTTTACATTCAAAAAATATAACGTTTCAGAGAAGAGTGGAAATAGAATGGACATGAACGTTAGCGGGATTAACGTTGTCGGGATTATCGGGGCGGGACTACCTCGCAACTCCGTGCGGCTCCAATTTAGCTTTGAACTGAAAAATTTCGACTTATTTCGATTCTATTCACACAAATTGCAATCCAGCTCAATTAGATTCGGGAACATTTGGTTCAGTTCAAACTGTGCAATCGAATTAAATTTAAATTCTATGAATGCGAATCCAAGCAATTGTGAGGTGACGAAGGAGGTCAATCATTCCATTGAATTTTAATGCATTTTTTATCCATTATTGCGCAAATCATTTAGGGACTTAAAGACGGAAGGATTCGATGAAAATGTAGTTTTGCTTGAATTGAAGCGATGACTGAAGTGTTTTTATAAAAATGTAGCCGCAGTTTAAAATGGGATATACATCCCATTCATTATTTCCTACTTTATTCTCACAGGAGAATCCTTTGTGAAGAAATGGATAATTTCCCTGAGGACGCGATCCATTTCAGAATTAATAATTATTTCCCTGCCTGCGTGTTTTTTTGCAGCGTTCTTCTCCATCTTGGCCTTGTTTCTTTGGGACCAATTATATTATAATGTTTTTACTGTTCTACTCCACACAAACATTCCTCAAACTTACAAAAATCCGCTCTCTGTCACTCTCACATATCTTTTCGAATGTTTCGCTTTCCTTTCAATGTTTTCAGCCATGCAAATTTCTCTTTACTTGGTTCTAAACAAAGTTTCCATACTCGAGGAGGGATCTTTCAGCAGGATATCCAAAAATATTGAGTTAGTTACAAATCCACAATAATTAAGTTTTGCTTGAAAAATTCAACTTAAGTTAATTAAGAATTGCTCAACTCAAAGTCCAACTCATCAACTTCGTCTACGCGAATGGCAATTTCGAATACTTCGATACGAATATTATAATTAATATTATAATATATACAATATTATAATATTATACAATACGAATATTATAACTTACAAAATAAAAATATTGTATAATATAAATATGTGGTTTAGGAGGTGAGGGTCCAGGGGGATCCGAGTTTGTGAGTTCGAGTTGACAAAATTCTGGTGGCAGCTTTTTACTTCGTCATTTTCATATGGATCCTTTCTACGCACCGTGTTTCCCCTTGTGCATGAGCAAATAAAACTTGATTTTAAATCGTTCACTGCACCAGGGGCACGACAAAGGATCCTCGTTGTAGTTAAATGCTTGAGGAAGCTGAGCTGGAGCAGCAACTGCACCAGTTGGATCAGCAACACCATCAGCACCAGGTGGGTAAGCAATACATACAGCGCCAGGTGGGTCAGCAACACGAACAGCACCAGGTGGGTCAGCAACACCAGCAGCACCAGGACGTGAAGGTTTGACGTTCCCATTCCCATCAATGTGAACCGACATGACTTCTAATGTAGGATTTGGAAATCGCTTTGTATTGGCAGAATCGGTACTTGCATTCGTATATCTTCTGAAAACTATAATCCCGAACATGAAAGAGCATTAAACTCCGAGTAGGAAAAGACTGCCTGCAAATATGACACTGCGCTACTTTTTCCTCACTGTGTACACTCACATGTATCTTCATGTCCAATTTGTTATTGAAACGCTTCTGGCGAACACCACACTGAAATGGCTTATAACCAGGATGCTTATTACTCCAATGTTTTTTCAAAGAAGATTTGTGGGAAAACTTTTTAGTATACACCTCACACTCTCGTGTCTTTTGAGCGCGTATCTGAAGTCGAAATGTTGATTGCAAGCACTGCATTTGTAGGTCCTCGTAACATGTTTTTTCACATTTCTCGTCATATCCTGGGCTATTAAACAAAATTGACAATTTTTCCCTGAATTGGACGTCTTTTCACTCAAAATGTGGGTCAACTTTGGCATTTCTGGGGCTTTTCCGATCCCTTGTGTTTCTCCTGGGCCTTCTCATCCTCACTTGAGGAAACGAGCAGAATTTCCTCGATTGGTAAGGCATACGTACAAAAGGAGCACTTGTTCCCTGTCTTAATGACGGAGTTGGAGCAATTGAGACATCTTCGTGGATTGCTTTCTTCATGCTTTCTCATGTTATGGAGCTTAGCTCTCACAAATGCAATCTATGTTCTATTCTTTTTCTCAGAGCATGACCAGGAGCAGCTTTTCCGCACGTCTTGTCTCTCCGGAATCGTATGGCTAATTTTAAGATGATACGAGAGTCTATATAACAGCTGGAACTGTACGCTGGAAAACTCTGGAGCAGCATAGCTTTTATTAGTTACTATTTCTTTATATTTCCTATACATTCCATAATAAAGATAATAATAAAATCCAACTTGTTTGTTCACCCGGGCACTTTGTTCTTACTCAAAAAACCACTCGCTAAGGCTAAATTTATGGGTGGTTGTCGCAGTAATCAAGTACCCCGTGGGGTGCTTAGAGGGTCGTATCAAGAAGAATAGTTGAGTTGTCCAAAATATGACTCGACAGCATGTTTCAAAGTTTTAGGTACCTTTTCCTACGCATGGAAGTTACCAAGAAAAAAACTTGGTAGCAATGTAATCCCTACTCACTTCACCAAAATAAACTTGTATATCCTATTTGATTGGAATGTTCAACACACCTTCGATATTTGACTATTACTACTTTCTACTTTTTTGCATCTTGCGGATCCTACCAATAATACTTATTGGTTTTTTTTCATGCTAGCTTATATATTCCATGAACTAGCCCATATTTCAAACATTGCCATACAGTGACTGCGATGATTGAGTTAGTGAGCAATTTGTTCACAATTACCATAGTACGCACTTGGCTCTTATTCCTTTAAATTATCACTGTTCAGCTTGCGTTTTTTGTACTTTCGTGTATGTAATTTCATTTTTTATGTACAACAAATTCATACATATTAATAACTGGGTTTGCTTCTGTGTGTTGTCACTTGACAGTTTTCTATTACTATGCTAATCCACAAGCAGTGATTGTTTAACGCATAGACCTGGTCCTGGTTCCTTGTCAATTCAGGTTGAATGATTTTTACGTTTTGAGTATATTTAAGTATTTAGCATAGATTGGTTCTGATCATCATCATTTTTTTGGCTGCTCAATTCAGCGTGCTTACTCGCAACTGCACGGACCTATAAAAGAGATTTGTACTAAATTGTGGGTTTTAGTGCTACAACTATCGTCGGTCTCCACTTATAGGGCTATAATGTTATTTTGTTCAGTTCATTGAACAAAACTGTAACAATTTAAATCTGCAAGAACTGAACAATAACATTAACAATATCTGAAGCCTAAGAACTGAACAATAGCCCTATCCACATTCAATCGTTTCGTGAATTGTTGAAATTATTTTTAACTTATCCAGGATTTTTAAACTTTTCTTAAATTACATTAATGCTTGTGTTTTGAACCATGAGAGAAGCCTGAGAAGTAGTCCTACGAACATGCTGAGTCTAGAGTATTTCCAACAAAAAAGTTCGTGTAAATCGCGAAATACCATGGTTGATGTAGCTATGAACTATGAATGTGCATATACGTGTAGGGCTCCAATTTATTCATGTAGTTATTGTTTTTTTCCGGTCTGAAATGACTTGAGCAATATATTTGAATATTGTTTTGTTCAGCGAATTTTGTTCTTATTTATTGTTTACCTAATTTTTTTCTAGTTATTGTAATATTGTTATTGCTATAGTTAACGTAATGTATTTCTCCATCCTTCCGTATTTTGTTTTATTGTTGTTCAGTTCTTAAGCTTCAGATATTGTTATTGTTCTGTTCATGCAGATTTAAATTGTTATAGTTTCGTTCAAAGAACAGAACTGAACAAAAGAACAAAACTAAACGTGAACTGTATTACATGTTCGTATCGACTATACTCAAACCTTATTCACTGCACACAACTGCTTGGGCAGATTAATGGCATGCTATAATGAATGTATGAAGTTCAATGTTCTAGGTATGACCTTGTTTGCATTTGGAGTCGTAAGGAATTACAGTGAGTGTGTGTAGGGCGTAGGGTAAAATTTCCAAATTCGGCGGGATTTGTCAAGGTAATGAGTACTCATATTACGACGTCAAAAATATGCAATCACGACGTACTATCCTTTCATCGAGTTGTGACACTTTCTCAATATGACGTTACAGTTTACCTGAGTTTTTGCTAGGTACTATTGGCTAAGCCGAGTAAAAATCTGAATGCAGCCAATCGTTGCCGGTAAAAGCTGTAACGTCGGTAACGGCCAAGTGTCACAACTCGATGAAAGGATAGTATGCATAAACAGAAAAGTAGTACTTCATGACAGCCGAACATTTTTTACATGCAAAACTTGTGGTAAGTCAGGTAAGTGAAGATATACACTTTTAAATATTCAAGGGTCCCCCCCATAACAGAGCAATTGTTTGGGCCTCGAGGCGGCAAATCCGATAAGCTCCAGGGGAATATCGGAACTGGTATCTTCCCGGCCCACCAATGGTGCTGTTATGCAAAAACTCTTTTAAGAAAACTAACGGTAAGTAAGTAACTTTTGAACGGACAGTCATAGCGCAATGAGGTTCGTCAACTCTGGAAGATCTTTAAATTCGCTTTCAAAATCACTACTGCGGGATCACTGAAAAACATGTTTCTGAACATATAAGTTCAAAAATGAGTCAAATCGCCCCATTGGTTCGGGAGATACAGACTTAAATACAAAAATGACGTTTTTGGCCATAATTCCGCAACCGCTTAACCTATTACAAAAATTCCAACGCCGCTGTTTATGCCACCCAGCACACGTTAATTTTGTAGAAAATGGCTAATTTTAAAAAATATGATGTTTTGGTCTTACATATTCCCCGTGGACTAACTCTTAAATTTACAGATGATGGCTAGTCTATTCCGCTGAAAATGGATAAGACCGGTTAATACTCGCTCGGAACGGGAAGAAATACGAAATGTTAATTAAATTTAACAATAACAGTAAAGAGTTCCAATTACTTACGATATAAATGACATTTTCTCTGCTGTTGAACTTTAACGTCGACTAAAATAATTTCAACTTCAGAGGTCGCCCTCTATACAGTTTATTTATCTTATTATTTTGAGCACATTTATTTTAAACTTTTACAGAAAACACTATAAATAAAAAAGAACTTTGTAAACGGTTCTTGGTGTTGAAGTTTGAAGTACTTTCATAACTAAAATATAATTTTAATGGAATTTAATTAGAAAACCAGATATTTCCCGGTTTTGCCCTTCATGTGGGATAATTTTGGAGTTATAATCTTTCATATTTAAAACTAAGCTGGGAATTTTTTTGCAACCAGATTCTTTCCTAAATTGGTTTTGCAAAAGTTAAATGTTACAAGGTCTGTTTGAGATTTACTAGAAAATAAACTTTACTTATGATATTCTCGAGGTTGCTTTGTGAGAGGTTTTGAAAGGATTTTATCCCGATACATCTACAACTTGAAATAAAGTAACTCATCTGGCCCGGATCTTTGCAATGATAATATCGAGTATAGTTTAACATCAATGTAAAAAGCAGCCCTTACATCAACATCAAATGTACTTTAAGCTTTAACAATAACATCAAACTTCACCTTTGTCTTAATTTATCCTTATTGAAATTATTATCTCGGGTTCCATTTCGACGATTTATTCGTACATGAAAATTGAGATTATTATGTAATTCATGAGAAGGCGAAACGTGTAGTATTACCACGATTAATTACAGTTCTTATGAGCACCGAATGTAACATTAACCATGGCGCATTTGCTTTTCATAAGACATATACAGCGGCGTTGAACCCTTCTATTACGTTTTTAAAAATAAAAATACATGAATTTTGCCAAATGTCACAATAATTTCTGTACGTTATTTCTAGTGCTCTAATATTTAAAAAAACTAAAATCCCACAATCATGGAATATTTATACACAAGCCATTATTTTTTTACAAGGCGTATTTTTTCTAATTTTCGTATATTTGTATTTGTAGTGTAATTAAGGGATAAAAGTCAGTGATGTTCAGTTTTCAGTTGAACGGAGCTGGCTGAGGTTGGCACTGCATTGTCCCGGAAAGATTATGTGTATCTTAATCACATAAATCTACAATACAGAACTCGAAACTTTCGTGTTCTACCAGCCTCGTTTACATTTTACCTCTCTCAGCCTAACAGTTGTGAAAATGACAACGCGGCCTAATAACAACGGACTAATTTTTCATGGATATTTGACATTTGAATGTTTTCTTGTGCTACGGTCGATAATTCCTCTTTTTGTGATTTAAAAATTAGAATGTATACGAATCTCTGTCGTTTTTGAACGTACTTATACTTATCCTTTGTGAAATGCATAAGACGTTCCAAGATGTAAATACCGCTTTAGTTCCACGCCCTTTACTGATTTTCTTACCACTACCCACATGCTAGAAAATTAGGTGGTATAGGCTTAATACTAAATGCGGTCAGAAACTATGAAAACGGAGTGTGGAAGGACTATTCACGTTGTATTAATAATTTTTATTACGGAAAAACCCATGGCCCAGAAACTCTTATAAATATACACATTGCCAAATTTGGAAACCGTTTTTACAATTATCTATGTTCTCTTTATATAGTATGCATATCAAGAAAGGGAAGTGGCGTCAGAGGGTCACAGTGAGTTAAAATTTTAATTTCGATGTTGCTTGTCGTTTTGAGAGTAAAACCTGAATTTGTAAGTTATTATCATTTAGTTTCTCGAAAAAATTTCATGAATTTTTAAAATCTGGAAATTTAGTTTTTGTAAAACTGTATCAAATATATTAAATCCAGCCTTCACTGGCTAATAAAACATGGGTAGAAACTTGAGTAACGTTAGACAAAACTCATACAGTCAAGTCAATATTGTTCATGTGAATGCCAACAGCTTAAATCTTGTTAAAATAACTGAGCTTCGAATGATAGCTGAAACTTACAAAATGGATTTATTGTTATGCACCGAAACAAAGTGGACTGATGATATACCCGATAGCTATTATGACATTCCTAATTTTAGCCTTTTGAGGCTTGACCGCAAAACACGTCTTGGAGGGGGCTCGGCTATTTACGTATCGAGCTCATTCAAAAATCTAAAACAGGACAATAATGTAGATGTGTTCAAATTTTGCCACCACATACAAAGCCATTTATTATTGTTTGTGTGTATAAACCACCGGCTGTCTACACTCCTAAATTTATTGAGAGCTTTGACAACCTACTCATAAGCATTTCAGAGGATAATTTAACGAATGCCATTAAGCGAAATACCATCTCAACAAATGTGAAGAATCTAGAGATTCAAAAAATCTTTGGGAGCAATTCAAAGACTTATCTGGAAACAAACCTAAAAGCAATGCAATAACAAAATTGGTATCTGATGGTAAAATCAGATACGAGCAATCAGATATAAGCAATTTTCAAATTCAATCCCAACAAAAGTAATACCTATTCAAATCACGCGAGAAGAAATTGTTGCTGCTGCCAAATGTGTCAAAAAGAAAACAAGTTCTTCAGGGAATACTATTTCCTCCTTCTTATTCCTCATGTGTTTATCCTCACTCGCTACTCCTGTGGCTAACTTATTTTCAAAATTGTTACGCGAAGGGCATTTCCCCTCGGAATTTAAATTAGCCAGCGTAACTCCGCTGTATAAAAGGCTGGAAGCAGAAGTGAGGCCAAAAATTATCGAGTTCCCTACCGTACATGTGTAAACTTTTCGAAAAAATTCTTCAACAAAAAATCCTGGATGCTGTTAAAGAATCTTTAGCTGACAACCAGCAGGGTTTCAGGAGGAGACGATCATGTAGTACAGCTGTGCAAACACTCACTAAAGAAATATTTAATAAAATTAATGTATCGAAAGGTCATGTTGTAGCTGTGTTCATTGATTTTCGCAAGGCGTTTGACACAGTGCAGCATCTGCCCCTCCTCAAAAAATTGTTTTACGGTTTCAAAATACATGGTGACTTAATTAGGTTATTATGTAGCTACCTCTTACACCGTTCCTATGTAATTAAAATTGGTTCAAAAATTTCCAGCCCATTTAAATTTTTCTGTGGGGTTCCACAAGGAACTATCATGGGCCCCCTATTATTTATTTTGTTTATTAATGATGTGACGACCTTGCCTCTAGTGATATCTCTCTGCACATGTCTTCTTTTCGCAGACGATATTGTTATTTATGTTAATGACAAAGATACCACCTCAGCGCTTCATAAAGCTGAAAAAAATCTTGAAGAAATTGACTCCTGGTGTAAAGATAATGGATTATTTATAAACTACGAAAAGACTAAGTTCATGATATTTGATAAGGCAAATGACAAAACTGTACCTAAAAATATTTCAATGAATTGTAATGGTAAAAACATAGAAAGAGTTTATTCGTTCAAGTATCTAGGGGTTCACCTGGATAGTAGTCTTACCTTCAAAAATCATTATTTACAAGTTAAGAAAAAGTTATGCTCCGCAATATGTTTACTAAACATATTAAAACCATATGTAAATTTTGATATGTTTAAATTGCTTGTACATGCTCACCTATTTTCTAATATAGACTACTGCCTTACCACTTGGGCATGTATACCCAGTGGTGAATGGGCCTACCTTCAAAGAAAGATAAATAAGCTTCTTTATTCTTTTGTGTACAAAATTAATTGTAAGAAGAGGGGGATTCGGAGAAATAGTCAACATAGAGGCTCCTTATTTATTTCTTTGGAGATGCAAAATTTTCTCCTAGAGAAATTCAATATTCTATCCATAGAAGAAAGAATTTTATTCACTGCTATGAAAGAACTAAGATGGCATTTATTGTTGCAAAATGTATAATGAGGTTTTTGTTTACGATGTTAATACCATTAACTTTATGCACAAAAATACTTTTAAGTCCAAACATCACAAGTCTGTAGCATTTGAAAGATCCATTATGTATAGAAATATAAAAATGTGGAACAAGCTGCCACCCCCGCTTTGAGACAAAGACAATCCAAAATTCTATAGTGATTTAATTAAGTGGATTATGTTGAAACGCGACCCAAATGCTTTAAATTTGACCTAAAATTCGACAGTTATTTTGATTTTTTTAGTATTAAAGTTGTTATTATTTGATTTAGTTTTGCTATATTGGTTTCTGACATTGTTCGCCATTGGAAATCATTGATTTAGTTCGATGTATGGTTATTACAATTAAATCTCAATAAATCAAATCATAACATGAAGAGAAATTCAAAATTTTCAAACAAAATCCAAAATGTCAAGTATTGTCTTTGCTATAAATTTTTAAATATTTGGCAAATGTTACAGATTCGTGATATGTATCTTCAAACTAAAGTAGGTAAGGGCAGATTATTCAAAAATATTGGCTGAAATACATCAAATTGTATTGCTCAACTTAGGTAATTTATCCAGTTTTTTAATTACAAAAGAGCAATAAATTGTTTAGCAAACACCAAGGAAATAAGCCCTGAAATTTGACTGGCTTGAGTTTATTTTACTTGATGCATAAAGTGTTAGTTTATAAAATGACTAAGGCTTGGTCAAAAATTTAGCGTTCCCAAATTTCCATGATATTTTGCAGCTCGAGGTTTATAATTTCCTTCCTTTAAAATTGCTGCAAAAGTTTAAAGTCGTTTGAAAAACACAACCACAAAAATCCAAAAATAAGTTAGATAATATTTAAAGGACAAGCGGTAAATACGAAATAAAATCATGAGTGGCAGCGATTACACTTTCAACTGATACCGCCACCAGGATAACAGCAGGTAGTTAAATATGTACTTTTGCTTTATGTGCAACCTTCTGAAATTGTCTGCACTTTCTATAGCATAAAACAGCGAGTGGCGTTGAACATTTTCATTTCACCTGATTCCCCAGCGTTTCGTTTTACAAGATGTACCTAAACTCATTTGGAAAATCCTAAGTCTTTTACACAATTTAAAACATTTAGTGACTTCCGAACAAAAAATTAAATACATAAACTTAATAATTTATTTAGTAATAATGTAATTATTTTCTAATGTGTTTCATCAGCTGAACGTTAAAAAGTGAGTTCAGAATAAATCGGAGATGTGAAAATAACACAAATTACATGTTATACGAGGCCTTCTTACAACTATCAACAATATATACCTGGATTTTATAAGGTTAAACTTTTATGAGATAAATTATCCGGCGGCGTTGAACCCTTACATAAGGCAATTATATATTAAAATATAACGGGGAGAAAAAACCTTCATATATTTTTTGGGAAAAGCACTAACCAATGCGTACGACTTGGATTGGAATCGGAACATAAATTACAGATTAATATGTTCTTGTTTCACATAATGACTTGGAAACTAGCCCTCCAACACGGCGGAACTTCTGCTCTGTTGAAAATGAAAAGGAGTTTTGTCTAAAGGAATTATTTTTATTATGCTAAAAATAATAATTTTTTACCTTTTCACCGACTTTGTTTTCCATCTTTTGAATTTTTATCTCAGGTTATGTTTCTTAAATTATCTCGAAGCATAATCGAATCCATTACACTACTTTGCCCAGTTAAACTGATTTAATGGGAAAATTATTTTGACAAAACAAAAATGAAATACTTTATCTTGGTTTCGTTTTATTGAAATTTTGAGTAAAAGAAGGAAATTATGTATTATTTTGATAATGATAAAATTTAGAGAAGAATTTTCGCACGACCCGGAACTCGGATTCTACGTAGATCGGAATTTCCTTTAGACACTTTTGTAGGATAAATAATTGGTGCGATTTCACGCCGATGGAATTTCAAAAAAATTATTGGCTATCATATGACTGATGTAATCCCCTGAACTCGTGCTTAGTGTAACACAGCTGTTTTCAACTTCATTGTCAGTGCAACGTCATTCTGAGTGTCCGAGTTTCCGGTATTCAAGTTAGACGAATCAGGAGCTTTCAGTTTTGAAAAGCTAAAATGGGGAAATTTTTCAATATTTACTCCATAAATTGGTACTTGAGCTTTAATTCAATTATTTGATGACAAACTTTTACAGATATGTAATAATTATTTTATTTTTGAAAATCTTAAAGATAATCCAAAAGTGACTGACTCACGACTAAATATAAAATTTTGGGTCACGAAGTGTTCTTATCTCATAATATTTAAAGTGTTACTCACATCATTTTGACAACCTTGATCACAAAATTGTGCTGAATTACTTTCATTAATAGTAAACGTAAAAAATTCACAATTCAAAGGGTAAGGGTGTACTCACATAGAACCCGAATTTTTCGTCCGTAAAACGGAAGAAACCGATCGCCTAATGTTTATCCCTTTCAATGGTAACAAACGGTTTCTATGTGAGTGGTTTCTTCCGTACCGTAAAAAAACCTACGGTTACGGACGGAAAATGTTCTATGTGAGTACACCCTAACATAAAAGTTCTAAAATCTTGCATTCAACTTTGGCGGTCACGTTTGTGTGGTGGTGTAGATGTTGGACGCCGGTAAGATAATTTCTCAAAAGTGGTTTTGTACAATTTTTACAGAAGGTTAACCAGCATGCCAGTAACCCCTTGACTTCGCAAAAGTCGCTTGGTTTCTTTTCTAATGAAACATTCCTTAAACGTGATTCGTCAACCTAGTTAAATATAAAAGTATTCGGTTGGCGCCTGATAGCTAAGTGGCTAGGATCTCGTTTACGAGTGTCGTCTGAGTCCCGGGTTCGAATCCCGGAG
>JAQFXU010003669.1:0-15568 GCA_034693705.1 Spatulosminthurus flaviceps
TACTTCTTTCCCACAACTCCTGAAATGAAACTTTCAGTTTTGTTCCATTAACTTGTCTTTGAAAATGATTGTATATTAATATTTGCTTTAAGCTCCAAAGCTGCTTGCTGGAAACTGGTCCAAATCGTTAAATGGATCACTTATTTTGTTAAATCTCTGGACAAAATTAAAGTAAAACTAGAAGACCTCATTTTTGTGTCGAATTAATTCTCATCCGAAATTTTCGCTATAAATAAAAACAAGTGCAAGCAAAACAAGTATAAGCAAATAAAGCATAACGAAGATGCGTTTTGAACGGGATGCATTGCATGAATTTGCAAAACTGATTTTTTTCAAAATGCTGCATTTTTATTTAATTCTTATGCATCTATAATAGCTCTCAGGGCAAAATTGATACAACTGTTTGCGATAGAACAGGCGAAATACTTTAATGCCAGAATGTTAACAGATAATAATAGTATAAAATGCTAACTAAACGATAACTGATAATGCAATATTATGCAATTTCTTCTTTCTCAATATCCCGACGTAGCTCGTCCATATTCCCGTCTATGAAGGCTTCGATTCGACCCATACAATAGCATAGTCCAAATTATCATATTTTGCGTCAAAAGGTAGGTTTCTTATGAACTCCAAACGTTTTTCCGCTTTCTCTTTTTTTCAAATTAATCTTCTCTTGTTCAGCCAGCTCCCTCCGCCTTTTCCCCATTTCTTCTAATCGATCTTGCTCATCCATTCTTTCTTCCATATCTTGAATTGCTTGTTCTTCTTCCTGTTTCTCTTTCTCTCGCAGTAGCGTCAGTAGCCTTCGTCTCTCTCGCCTCAATAATTCTGACTGAGCCATCATCCTCCAAATCATTGCTACCAATGGTTCCGTCGGGTTGTTTCTCTTCCACCTTTAAAATGGAATGGTGACTACTTTTGATTGCTGCTGACGTCCTCTCTCGTCTTAGCCGCAAAGCTCTTTCACAGTTCATTTCCATCCTAGATCTGCCCTCGTATGTGATAAAACTCCTAGCTTTCTCCAGTTTACAATGCAATTTGGCGATAACTAACGCTTTAGTATTTTGTGACGAATATTTGGTAATAAGTTGTATTTATTTTTGTCTTTAAGTAGTATGCGCCAAGGGATCGGGTGCAACCCGGTAAAAAAATTTGGTCGGATCTTGATAGGGTCGGGAACGGGAGTTAATGTTGCAACATTAACTATGCCATCTGATAGCATAATCTACTCTCCCAAAGAGACGTTTGATTACTCTGTCACAATTGGTAGTCTTAGAGATTGGGTAATAATTATTCTATAATAAATGTTCTATTCCGTTGAATGGATTGTATTCTTTCCGCCTTATGGTTGGAAGTAAGTTTTAAAACATCTATATTTATTAATCCTAAGCCATCTAGGGTTCGAATCCTGAACAGTGATACGTATGCCTGACCTTTTGTGGAAATCAATTACAGAACACATATTTTCATAAAATTTTAAGAAATGTGTGGTTATTTTGTTTGCATAATATTTTTACCAGCACAGAAGAATTTCTTTCCTAAATCCTAAACCACCTTGGAAATACTCAAACTTTGAGTATTGTGAACGTTCACAGCGAAAGACTCAACCAATGGTAACATTTCCCTAGAAATCATGGATCTGTTTTTTCCAGGAAATGTGAAAATTTCTGGAATAATTTTACAAGTTCCGTCCGCACATCTCAATTCTGATTCACAATCATCAAATAAAATGCACATAGCCTGTGGTAATTCTTTTGATCCTAGTCTTAGGTTTCTGCGCGTTCCAGTCCATTCGAAAGACATTACTGTTCCCATTGATCCATTTACCAATTTTCCTATCACAATAAATATCGTTCAGTCGTGGTGTGGTTACATTAATTATTTAACTATACTCATTAATACTTACCGTTGACATCCTTGTTTCGTAGAAGCATAACTCTGCTCCCTATTCCCAATCGTTACTCATTTGGAATCCCAGCACACTTGGTCACATCCTTGTGTATGTGCTTTTCATTCACAAGTACATCTTCAATAAAAATATATTAATGTTTAAAAAGTAATATTAGTAGAAAAGTACTCAAATTGCGATGACTATTTTACTGCTGTCTATGTTTCCAGCGTGGGTGTCAATTGCCTCAATATCGTAACCTTGCATGGTTTTGCATAACTTAATGGAGCAAAAATTATTATATGCTTTCGTCAACTTCTTCGTGGGGAAAATTCGAAGTGCATTTCTAAAATTTTTACACATGACTTCATAATTCGGCTTGGCTGGGTCAATCCCTCGTGTTGAAAGAACTTCAATCTGGGTTTGACTTAAAGGTCCAACACGCAATGAGCAGGGGCTGAGCCACGGTTTTGAAACAGGGGGGGGGGGGACAAACAATTTTGGAACCCGAAAAATTTGCTCACAAAATGGCGGTCTAAACATGGCAGCCAAAATGACAAAAATGGCGGTCAAAGAGAATGGTTGGTAAATTAGTGGTTAAACAAAATGCCTAACGACGAAAGGTAAGCGTACTAGCACGTTCCAAAAGTATAAAAAAAAGTTCTAAAAACTAATTTCAGTGGCAATGCAATTGTTTCTCTGGCACACTGAAGCTTCATATAGGTTTATGTATATTTTGTGTGCTCCAACCCTACTACTTTCCTAAGAATCCTATAAATGATTGTTAAAGAATGAGTATAACGTGTAACTACTTCAATAAAATCACTTCCAAGAAAAATCTAAAATATGTTCAATAATCATCATGGGTTATCCATGCTATTCCAATACTATAGCGTAGAAGAAAAGCTCAAAGCCAAAATTTTAGCTAAACAGTAAAAAATATATGAGGCGGGCGTAGAAACATGAGGTTTTTGCGCTAGCGACCAAAATTTCTGTAAACAAGTCATTGTATTTTGGCAAAGAACAGGTCCACTCGGTAGAAATGTGTGGGCTGGATAGGTGGCGTCAAGTACGTATTTTTGATTCAATTGGGATACATCAATCTGTCGCATACGTAGCACGGTAGCATGAATATTCTTTTTTGAATAATTTTTGAAAAACGTAGTATTTTTATATACCTTTTCTTCTTATTATTTTAAAAACAATCATTTCGTAATATTTACTTTTCGCAAATGTCACTATTCCGTCAAAACTAAAACATATAAATAAATACCCTTTCCGGGTACTAACCCCGCAGGTGTATTTAGCACCTCCTGATTATGAATTATTATGAAATGATGCTTTGCGAGGAAGTTCATATTTATATACATTTTGTTACATAATACGAGCTTGCTTTTCTCTCAAGCGAATCATTAAAAATTTGAATAATCTACTTCTGGCGAGTCAGAAAAACGCATCTTCGTAATTAATGATGTGATTAGTCAATGCTTTAAACTTCAAAACACAAAGTATATCATTTAATTAAACGGATTTTATCCATGACTCCATAAACTAATACTAAGTACCATATTTAGATTCAAATCTTCATCATATTATTCAAAACATTGTTGGCGTAAATTATAGTATTGACAGCTTATTCTATTTCTCCATCTTCTTTGTTTTATGACCTTGTGGGAATTGCCATTCATACACTCTTCAAATTTTTCCATGGCGAACTGTTGATCTTCAAATTTGGGATGGTGAAGGATAGCTCGCAACTTGCTGGTGGTTTCCTCCTTGAGCTTCATTCTTTCTTCCCATAATTTTTGCAGTTCAACTCGTAACAATCTTTCTTTTTCAAACTGCTCATCAATTTTTTGAAATTCTTTTTCTATTTCCTTCTTAACATCAATCTCTCCAGCTTCTGGCTCGATTAACGACGCTGGATCATGCAAATCTCCCCCCCCCCCAACCTTCTCCTCCATGCTCATATCATACTTGGCCATACATTCATCATTAGGGGTATCATCTGATATTGTGAGCGCCATATTGTTACCTACCACCCTCCTAGAAATTGTATTTATTTTTCTGCACCTCTCTTGGCGCAACAGAATTGTTTTACTATGGCTGGCTTCCATCCTTTGCCTCCCCTCATTTGTTATAACGGATTTATTCTCATTCAATTTCGCTTGCAACTTAGCAATCATTAGCTGTTTGCAGTTTTTGGGTGACATTTTACATATTCTTCTCATTTTGGATTCCAAATGACCTTTTTATTTATGTGCATCGTCCACCGCCTCCTCCATACTAAGTTTACTTTAATGCGTTCAATCTCTAACACTTCAAACACTATATAATATTCTTTATGTACAAAAAGCTTCATACAGATGATGATGAAAAGGATGACTGGCGTAGCCCTATATGCAATTAATTTCATTGGACATTTTATTTACTGAAAGTAAAAGTATTGCTTGGAAATTGCAAAAACATTGCTTTTAAAGTTTAATCAGATCACATTCTAATTCCACCGCATTGCGAAAATTCCAAAATTATACCTAAAATGTAAAAATATTATCTTTGTAGCACAATATTCTCAAAAAATCTTAATTATTCCAAAATCCCTGCCTACATCCCATTTTTTCCTTCAAGACTCATTCCAGATGCTGGAAATTTAGTAAGTATTTAGACGAAACTTATTGATTTCAGAACAACGCTTGCATAACATTTCAAAATTCTCAAATAAACTTACATTCAGAGAGCTCATCAAAATCAAATATATCGTGTTTGATTTCAGTTTGGTAAGTAAGAATTGCACATTATCACATCAAATGCAAGGACTTATATGCTTTGAGTTAAAATATAGTGTTGCGTCAAAGTAAAAAAAAGTCAATTCAAAACTATAATAAAAACAAATGTGTGGGCAATAAATCTAAAGCTTAGTTCATGTGGACACGTTTATACATGTGATTTTATTACTTTCTGTTGCTGCTTGAGCTCGACGCTGATTAAATTTTTTTAATTAAATGGCTCGATATAATGGATATATCGTAAAGAGTGTACCCCATATGCTAATGATAAAGCGGTCGTGAATCAAATCCAGTTTCATGCTGACGTTTCATTTTGAAATGAATAATAATAAATAATTAAAAACAATATGGGAACAACTTTTTTCCCCACCAGCCGGTTAGTCTAGCAAAATCTCATAAACAACAACAACAATAAACAATTTTCCATTTATTCATGTAAAATTCAACATATAACTTCCAACCTACGACGGACGGTAACAATAAAAATCATCGCTCCCCGGTCATTTAAAGCTTCACTATTAATATTTATTAATGAGGTGAAGTATATGATTGGAATTAATTTCTCTGAGGCATCTACTATTATGTGCGTGCGTATCTTAATTGATAAGATAGTGTAGTATGATAAGTAGTTTTTCGAAATTTTGAAACTCAGATTAAATGCCCTTGTTGCTGAAATAATCACATGGTTTACAACAGTAATGAGGAGTTTCCGAAATCAGAACGTTATTTCATAATTCGCGATGAGATCTTCCCAACGCAACGTGCAGCACTTTATCTTTCCGTCTGTCTGCGATTTAGCGTCTCGAGAACGATGTAACTTTGAGTTGCCTTGTATAGGGTGCCCATATTTTCCAAACCTTAAATCAGGTGGGCCGGAAAAACCGCAAGTTTTCCCTTGGCAGTGTGCAATGGGGCAAAACAAAACAACAAAGGCATGCAAAATACACCCAACAGGTGGGGATTCAGCCAGTATAAAAATTTTCGCCAGATTCCATCACCCCACTTACCCCCATGCCATTTATTCGCAATCGTAGCACATAAAATACTTCAATAGGATTAAAGGCATCGATAAGACAAATAAACAGAGTACGAACGCTCATAGTAAGCTTACAGTTTGCTTATACAGAAGACAAAACGTTTGAAAATGCAAGGAAATCACCTCTCATACCCACATGTATTGCATGGCTACTGATATACTAGGGGAAAACTCGTAATTCAGATTAGGCTCATGAATAAGATCGATCTATAGCTAAAACATACATGATATCAAGAGTCTTGGATAGCAAAGTTTTCACTTGATTGTTTTCTGTCAAAATGCAACCATAGCAACCTAAACAAAGACTCCCTGCAAAGGTAGGCAGGCACTGCACCAGAGAGCATGCATTCATGCATTGCACCAGCAGGCATGCGACACTGTACCAGCAGGCTTGCATGAAAAATAACAATAAAATCCGCCAATAAAATCAACCAACAAATCTACCAATAAACTCAACCAACAAATCTATCAATAAACTCAACCAACAAATCTACCAATAAAATCCACCAATAAAAATCCACCAATAAAATCTACCAACAAATCTACCAATAAAATCCACCTCAAATCTAATAATAAAATCCACCAACAAATCTACCAATAAAATCCACCAACAAGTCTACCAATAAAATCCACCACTAAAATCCACCAATGAAATGCACCAATAAAATGCACCATCAAATCTAATAATAAAATGCACCATCAAATCTAATAATAAAATCCACCATTAAATCTAATATTAAAATCCACCAACAAATCTACCAATAAAATCCACCAACAAATCTACCAATAAGATCAACCAACAAATCAACCAACAAATCTACCAATAAAATCAACCAATAAATTACACCAACAAATCTACCAATAAAATCAACCAATAAAATCAACCAATAAAATCAACCAATAAAATCAACCAATAAATTACACCAACAAATCTACCAATAAAATCAACCAATAAATTACACCAACAAATCTACCAATAAAATCAACCAATAAATTACACCAACAACTCTACCAGTAAAATCCAGCAATAATTTTTTGGGTTACATATCCTATTGGACTTATTCTTAAAAATTGTTACACTCCTAGTCTACAAGTATTAGGAAACCAATGGAATGGACTTGTATTTTAGATTGTCCTAACTTCCGGAATGCTGTGAAGGAAGTTACGAGAAGTGCAGCCCATTGTTGTAAAACAATGATGTCTGAGCAAAACAATTTTTACAGTTCGTAATTCTTAAGCGACTAAGGCTCTAAAAGGGGCGGAGTGGGTGCGTGTGCAGTGTGGATTGAGACTCAAATCTTTTTGCAGATCAAAACCGAGGAGGTCTGGTGGTTGTGGTTGTTCAGCCCAAATGATTTTACCAGATGCGGAAACACTCAAATGACACCAACTTCCACAAATTCAGCATGGGGCCCTTATTACTTCTACTCTCAAAGAGCTCAAGATACTCAAGCGACTATGACTCGGAAACTAAGGCTTCGTCGAAACGATCGAAATTAGAATGAACAGCTAAAAATGATTTGTTCTTTTGCGGGCATAGGATGCGTCAAGTCATGCAGGCTGATTGTGAGCCCTGAGTGGGCGCTTCATGCAATGTGTGGGTTACATGGTTGAAAGCTTTCACCCTGTTTCGATTCTATAATTTGGCTCGCCACAAAATATTCAACTGACCAACAATTTCCTGACAAAATGATTGCTGACAAAACGTTTACTTACCTTAAGTTTACTGACGAAATGCTAGTGATCTTTTGACTACGGTGTTGCAGTATGGAATGAAATGTGATGTCAAATCATGGAATGAGCATTCCACGAGCATTGTATAAGCGAATTTTTGCGTTTTAGCTTTTCATCAGCAATGATATGTCCAGGTACGGATCCTGCGTCGTCTCATTTGCTCTTCAGGATCATTTTTGCAATTTATTGGAAGTGTTATGTAAATTATAACCTGATTATTACTATGCATTATATAAGTTTTACGAAGAGCTAATTGAGACATGAAGTATGTATAACGCATGTTATCCGACATTTTCAGACACGTTTGTTGGACTTCACGGCTTCTAGAGGGATGTGGGTTTATAAGTTCAAGCATGAATCCATTTCTCCAACGACAGTGGACAAGGGGGTTAAACTTTACCAATTTAAAATTAGCCTGGCTGATACGGAACCGGAAGTGTGGCGCCGAATCCAAGTACCGGGTGACTTCCTAAGGAATTTGTCAGTTTGGAAGAGCGGTTGTCAGTTCCATTGGGTGGATTCCAAGCCGTTTATTCCTGTTTACTGGACCTGACGGAGAGCTTATTTAAGATTCTTCTCAGAGGGAGGAGGAAGAAGGAAAGAAGTTGAAAATGTTGAAATCAAAGAATTAAGAAAGATTATGAGGGCATCAAAGTATTTTAGTTCATAGATAAATCGACTGATAAACACGAGCCAGTTAGCTTTGGTTTTAATATATTATTTAGCAAATTGGTTCTTGAATCTTGAGTAAAATAGTTTCTTGTGTAAATGTCATTACACATCATGGGATTATTTTCCATCAGGTAATAATGCGACGTGAAAAGGAGCGAAGCGGAAAGATGCCACGAGCCGCGACCACAACAGTTAGCGAGTTGTATACTCTATGGAAAAGAAGACTATCTAGTTGGCTTGATTTAGGGGCTGACGGTTGGCTTTACTCTATTGAACTTGAAAAAATAAGTGACCCGGAGCCAAGAAAACTTTATCCGAAATGCAATGGGGATGAGTTTTATTATATAGGCTTGCTATTTAAATGGAAATGAGGAAATTGAGTAATAGCAAATTAATTTCGATTTTTCAGCTGCGAACGCTTGTCCTCCTCAAGATTGTGGAGGATCGCCGGGGTACGAGAATTTATTGAAAGCTATTAAAGATAAGAAGCATCCAGAGCATGAGGAGTTGAAAAAAAAGGGATAATGGGTTACTTTTCCTCAAATAGGAATGCCAAAAACCTTTTTTTCTGCCAGAGGGTTAAATCGGTTTTGGGTGTGTACTACTGGATAAGACATACAATTTGGTGGTGGTAGCAGGACGGTCATTTGCGTAGTACGGAAGTTATGGGAGTTTTTCGTGGTTTTTAGGTGTATTCGTATAAAACAAAATTACTCAAAAGCTGGTTGACCGATTTTGACGAAACTTTCACCATTCTGTAGCATTTTTAATTCCCTAGGTCAGGTTTTGAGCAAATTTTGAAAATCCGAAAATTAGCTTCAAAATTTTGATCTCTTCTTCTAAACATAAATTTTTTCATCAAAGAAAAAATCGATATTTACAAGAAAAAATTTATACTTACAAGCATATTCCTATCGATCTGTCACCCCCCGACCTATGGGTTTTACATTTTTAATGGATAGCTACCATCATAAGAACACCCTTTTGCCATATCACCATCCTGCAAATCCACATTTTGATTTTTTTAAAATTCGGACATTTTCGGATTTTTCCTCAATTTCGGAATTTGCCTTTTTCAAATGGGATTTAACATGGGAATTTCAATTTTTCACTGGTAGCCCCCTGTAAAATTTGGCAAATTTTCATATTTTCTGAAACACTTTCTCACAGTATCAAAAGTTACTCGTTAGGCCTAAATAGTGTTCCGGAAGACATATACGCAGCATATATGCCTTATACATTCAACCCATCGATCCCTGGTAGGGATCAATGGGTTGAATGTATAAGGCATGTGAGAAAGTGTGCACCTATGTACTTATACATATCATTGCTGATGAAGAGCTAGAACGACTTTGAACTGCCTGCGCTAAATCTCCTACCTCTGCTGTACTTAGAGTCGGTTTTCGGACTAGTTTGTCCTCTTCGATTATTCGGATAATATCCTGGTTGTGGGGGATAACCTGGTGGAGGGGGATATCGGCCTGGAGGGAAACCCGGTGGAGGGGGAAATTGTCCTGGAGGATAACCAGGTGGAGGATGAAACTGACCTGGAATGCCCGGTTGAGGAAATGGATTGTTTGGATCAAAGGGCGGAGGAATGGGATTTCCATAGGCATCCATTTGAGTCGCAGTATCCGCTGCACCTGGTTGTGTCCATGGCCTCGCATTTGGGTTGAAATTCGGGGGTTGCCCCGTGTAGTTTTGGATGGATACGTTAAGTTGTTGTTCCCTATTTCTAAATAACCAAGTGCTTATTTTTATGAGATTATTTTTATCACTTTATTCTACTCTACGTTTATTGTATTTCTCCCTCTTTCGGAATTTTGAATTAATGAAAGTTGAAAGTAACGTTGAAAAATCTACTAATTCCACCTTTTGGTCTATATGCTACGGCCACGGCACTATTGTACTGCAATGCAATGGTGTAAAAATAATAATATATAATTATCACATGTTGCCATACTGTACGAGGTTGTTTTCAGTTATAATTTCGACGAGGAAAATACCAACAATAATAATAAAGAAATGTGCTAAATAAAAGGAAAATATTCAATAGACAATGAATTTAGCTTTTATACACTATGCTAATTGCAATTATAGTGACTAGGACGTAAAAGAAGGATATGGTTGCTATCCGTGAGTAAAAAACTTCCACGCAAAAGCATTACCAAAGCAATGTATGGAATGTATCTCCTCGTCTATTAGTACTACCAAAACAAAAGTATGGACTTGGTGATGGTTTGGGCCAATACAATGCAGTCCCTTGTGCCGTGTGTTCGTCCAGCAAAAACCCCATTTGTAATTTATAACTTAGAAAGTATACTGTCCAAGTTTTCTCGTAACCTTTATCTGGATTTATTAGAGTGCTGTTGCTATAGAATGAATGATATGATTTTTTATCTTTTTTAAGTACAGTCAAGCATTCTACGCACATACAATTATGCAAAGCATTTACATAAAATTCCAAAGATCAAGTCAATGTGAAGTAAATTGAATTTCCTGTAGCTTACATGGACGTATTTTTATCGACGCATAAATGAATTGGAGCCAAAGGAAGAGATGAGCTGGTCACTGGTGAGTGTGACAAATGAGCTGGTCTGCCTTCCACCATCAACAGCTTACTCACACTTCTCCGTAACCGAATTTCCAATACCCAAAAATTTGTAACATCAGCTATATTTTTATCGCGACTATCGCGTTATTTATATTTACGGCATGATTAACTAATCTTGGGAAGTTTTCGCTTAAATTCAAAGTTTAAAAATGTTTTGACACACGATTTTTTGCATCAAAAGTATTTTACCAAAAATATTTGTGAGCGAAAAGTAATTGTATAAAAATTTTAAAATTTTCAATAAAGCACCTGTTTATTTTCAGAGCTTGTTTACAGGAAAATCGTTAAAGCTTGCCCTGTTTGTATTTTATGAACAGATTGTGACAGCGGAATGAGGTATAACCGTTCTACCTGAACCATTCGACAGCGTTTATAGCGGCGGCATGTCCTCCAGGCCAAAGCAAATAAGCATACCAAAAATTGACGGCACGCCCGAAGGCTTCGCTGAAATCACTTTGTTAATGTTATTCTACCGGACTGACCGTTTTCAATTCAATTCAATTCAAATTTATTAACGTGTTAAAAGCATAACAATAATTCTTGTTTTTTTCGTGCCAAACACCTGGTTCTAGCATAAGTCAAAAATTCGTCAGAAATTCATTCAAGATTATAACACTAAATAAATTATTACTTAATTATTACTCTTTTTGATACAATTTTTTCCCTGATTAATTTGCATAACAAAGATTCACTTCGGGTTTCCTGGGCGTCATTACTCAGTGCATTCCAGTACTTGATTGCTGTATAAGAGAAAGATTTCTCTCCGAAGGACTTCACTTTGTATCCGTGGTCAAGATTGTTGGGTTTCCTAAGGTTCTTATTTGTTCTTTCACTTCGATTCTTGATTGCGTCTGCAAAAAGATTCTTAATTGTCAGATTTTGGTCGTTACTTCTTATTATGTGTTTATGCAGGAATTTAAGTGTGAACAGGTTTCTTCTCTCTTCGGTGAGCATCCAATTCATTTTATCCAGGATATCCATCCGAGTTACTTTCACTTTCGATTGCATAGGGCAGAAAACTTTCTCATACAATTTGAACAGGCACTTATCTAGTTTGTGTAACTTAGATTCACAGAGATTGCCCCAAACACAGAGACCATAGTTGATGACAGAGAGTATTAAACTGTCTGAGAACACTGCCAAATCTTTTTCTTTGAAGCATTTCTTGTTCCTTGCAATAAGTTTTGTTCTCGAGGACACTTTATTGCAAACTGCATTGTAGTGCTCATTCCATGTCAAATGTTCATCCAACGTTACTCCAAGATATTTAAAGGAACTGACTTTCTCTAAGAGAGCTCCTTCTATGTATAGTTCACCTCCGCTGTGGGTATGCCTTTTAAGGGGGTGGCTAAAAATCATATATTTTGTTTTTACAATGTTGACTTTCATACCATTATGTTTGGCCCATTTATCTAGCCCTCCTAATTCTTGCTGTAACACTTCATTTACTTTATCCAAGGATTTATCGGCGTAGTATAAAACTAAGTCATCCGCGAATAGAATACAGAAGGCGATCCGGAAGTGCCGTGGTAAGTCGTTGATAAAGATCGAAAATAATAGGGGTGAGAGGCAACTGCCCTGGGGTGTTCCAATAACTACTTTAGGAGAGGATAGTGCTTCCCCTACTCTCACCTGGATAGTCCTTCCAAACAAGTAGGAACGAAACCATTTGTGCAGGCTTCCGGTGATTCGAAGGCATTTTAATTTGTGCAAAAGAAGATTATGGGAAACATAGTCGAAAGCCTTTCTGAAGTCGACGAAAATTGCCACTAGATATTTACCACTGTCCACCTGCATGTAAATGTCATTGGTGAATTTTAGCAGAGCACTTGTAGTGGAAAGGTACTTGCGAAACCCATGCTGGCAGGGTGAAAGTAGGTTATGTTCATCCAGGTAAGAGCATAGGGTACGTGTGTACAAGTCTGTCGAATATTTTCGAGAACACTGGTAGGATACCAATCGGACGATAATTGTCTGTTAGATTTTTCACCTTTCCCTTTATATAGTGGGATTACTATGGCTTTCTTGAGAGCGTCGGGGTAGACCCCATGGACGAGGGAAAGATTAAAAATGAATGACAACAATGAACTAATAGGGGTACATAGCACTTTCACCAATTTTATGTGTATGACATCCCACCCTATTGCTTTATCACTAGATTGCGCTCTAATCACGTCAGCAACCTCGGCCGAAGAGATTTGAATCGAGTCTAAACAATTGTCTCCATGGATTTGTCTCTCCGATAAAATATCATTCGCTCTTAACGTAATAGCTGTCTCTGTAATTTTTGTAAAATGTTCTGCAAACTCGTTGCTTATTTCTTGGTCGTCGGTCAATACCCCTGCGCCTTTCTCAAGGTTCGCGATTTTTCCTGATTTTTCCCCCTGCCAATTTCATTATTGAATAAGCTCCATACAGTCTTGCTCTTGTTACTCGACTTTTTTATAGCTGTTTTGATTTCTTCTGCTTTTAGTTTTGTCTTTTCACGGTTTATTGAATTTCGCAGAGCTCTGTAGGAAATCCAACTGCTCAAGTCATTTCTTTTATTGGCCTCATTTTTTATCTTATCACGTTGTTGCGTTAGATTTTTAAATGAATCCGTTAGCCAAACAGGTTTTTTATTTTTCACTCTTACACTTTTCTCCGGAGCAAACATATCGATAACAAATTTGAATATAAATAAAAACAGATTATAGCAGTCATTGACGTTGGAATTAAGCTCAAGTACCCACCAGGGAGCGCTACTAAATTTTTCTATCAAGTTTTCCGAGTTGATTTTTGATAAACTTCGAGTTTTAATGGTTTTGCACTTATTTTTCGAACTTAACTGTATAAATTAAGTCGTGGTCAGCTACTCCACAAGGAACCACACCAGCTTCTATTTGGAGATTGGGTCTGTTTGTAAAAATAACATCAATGAGAGAACTGGACGATTTTGTTGTTTGGGTAGGATTCTTAATCAAGTTTCACGGTCTGATGGAATCTTATGCAACGGATTTCTATTTGGACCGAATTTGTCGGATTTGCTGGCTCACCACCCCAACCCACTGATCTTTTATGGGAAAATACTTAAATCCGTATGTAAAATGCTACTGCTTAAGCAGGCCAAGTAATGAACGCATGTTTAAACTCTTCCAGAATATAAGCTCCGATAGTACTTAATTATTATCCCTGTAAAACCTTATATATCATATATTTGGAAACAGATAGTTTCTATAATTGTGTCACGTAATCCAGTTTAAAATTAATTATGCACTGAAAATTCTTGTTTTTTCGTTTGTCTCAATACAGTGAATTTAAATTCCTGGGCTTTAGCCGAAAAAAATACACTTTCCCAAGAATGGTCGGGTTTGTAAATAAGGGGTAAGCCTGGGTACCGACGACTGGGGAAACATTCTCTTTTGCAAGTGGCCACTTCCACGTCTCAGGTGTGGAAGTGGCCACTTGCGAAAGAGTTCGAAAGAGTTACATATTTGAAACTTGATGGCTGCGCCGCAAAGTCATTGAACTTTCTTACATTTTCGTTACAAAGGAGTTTGTGGGATTTATTGTGTTATTATCCAGTTCCAACAAGATCTCACGGGAATATCGTTACAGCTTCCCCATTTTTATCCTACTTATCCTACCTACGAATATTTCGTGGATGTAAGTATGTTCGGAGATTGCAAAGGCGATTTGACGGGCAAGTCGAGATCCTATATCCTAATTCTGTGGTTATGCTCTCATTTGAGAGCGGCTAGGTGTACATGTACATAACTCTTTGTAAATGAATCATATGGTTATCGTATAAGGGCCTTGGCCATAAATCGACCTGAATAAATTATTGTATTATTATTATTAAAAAGTGAAGGCGCCCGTTCGTCGAACGGGAATCTTTCATGTATCAAATACAAATTTCATATTGCCTTCCAAACAGCAACCTTACTATAAGTTTTGCCTGTAAATTAGCTATTGGCTACCCAAATTAGCTACCCAAACACATGGTAGCACATAATGTGTTTGGGTAGGGTGGTAATGGTCAACATAGGAGGGTTATGTGTTTGGGTAGGGGGTAATGGTCAATGGTCAACGTAGGGGGGTAATGTGTTTGGATAGGGGGTAATGGGTAGCATAGGGGGGTAAATATTTAGCCGGGGGGGGGTAATGGTAAAGCATAGGGGGGTAATGAGGGGGTAGAGGGGGGTAATGGTGAAGGCCTATTTTAGTAATTCCCAATAATAATGACCCGATAGTTTCTTTAATAAATTTCTTGGACATGATACTTTTACGATGGATTATTTTAGCGTGGTTAGGATAGATGTACCAACGGTATGAACCATGAGAATTATTTTCTAGCTTTTACCTCATGAGGGAGGAATGCAACTTGAAGCACATAAATTAAGATTGGAATCATATTAGTCGATACTGAACAGTGAAATTGTAGTAGCTTGAATATAATAATAGTATTTATTAGTTAATTAGCTTGTAAGAAATAAATACAAAACATTTTAAAACCAACAAAACCCACGCATTCTTGTAGTGGACCCCAATTCTGGTTTACCCCATTCGGATTTTATTAGCGTATTGGCTTTGGAGTATTTGATTCTCATATTATGTTGTTCCATTTGCCACAGTTCTTGTCAACCTTTGATTTTACAGTCGGATTTCTGGCTCTTCCTTTTGATTCTGAATTAAGTTTCGGGATGACATTCCCGGACCGCAGGGCTAGGAGGCCCGCGTATACCTCCATGTCAGGGAGGAAACCGTTTCAATATAGTGTAGTGCATCGCACGGGTACTCGTGTACCCGGGTATTCGGGTACGGGTACGGGTAAAGGTACAATTTTGAGACCCGAA
>JAQFXU010003670.1:0-15567 GCA_034693705.1 Spatulosminthurus flaviceps
ATGGTGTACTGCACGAATCCGGGGTGGGAATCCTTAAGAGCCAAACCCGGGAATTTTGTTTCCATGAATCCATGAAACTCGTCCAGTCTCACCAGCCAATCGTTTCCACAGCCCTGGGAAAATACAAGTGAGACATTCCAAACATCCATTGAAATGTTGAGCCATTTCGCTCATGGTCTAGTCCCTATGGAATTTTACGAGATAAGACAAAGTGTTGCTTGAATACAAAATAAATTTCTGGTGGTAGAGTCCTTTTAGGAAATATTCTCAAAAACAGTACGCACAAATACATACAAAGCGAAACTTAAAAGCAGTGATTTTATCCCCTAAATTTTGACAAAGTTTTCTCAAATCTTAACAAAATTTTACACTGAATTTTTACAAGGTTAGTTTCAGTAGTAAAAATTGATAAATAATTTTTTGGACTTTTCACAAACGTTTCCTAACACTTTGGCAGCATTCCTAATACACTCAAAAATGTTAAACGCTCACCTCAGTGACATCGGAAAAATCTGAGTTTCCATAGGGAACCTGCGCTACGAGCTTGAAGCCAGGAGTCAGTTTGGATTTTAAATGTTGAGGTGAACCCAAGCATTTGAAACGTCCCTTAACCATTATCGCTAAATTGGAGCACAAAGCCTCGCACTCTTCCATACTATGCGAGGTGATAATAACAGAAGCACCGGAATCGCGGGCCAAACTGACTGCACTCCAGACTTGCCGAGCCGCAACGGGATCCATTCCCGTTGTTGGTTCATCCAAAAATAAAACAGGTGGGTCGCCCAACATTGCGAGGGCAGTTGAAAGTTTCCTTTTGTTTCCTCCGCTGGAAAATAAATTGCAATTTGAATTACATATTTTACATGTTCGACTTAGATGGACCAATTCACGGAAGTTTAATCCAGTTAAGAGGCAAATTCGATCAAATTTGTTCCAACCTATTTTTTGGCATTCATCCATACATTTTGTGAAAAAAGATTACCTCAATGTACCGAACTGCTTGTCCAAGTATTTGCTGAAATGTAAATTATTCGCTACTTTGGTAATTAGTTCGGGAATGTTCTCCTCTGGAATTCCTTTAATTCTCCCGAACATTGTCAAAGTTTCTCGTCCCGTTAATTCTTCAAGACAAGCGTCGAACTGGGGACAATAGCCCAAATGCGCGTGCGCTCTTCTCCGCTCCTCCCTCACTGAAAACGAATTGATGTAAGCGTCCCCACTTGTAATGGAAATGTCCCCCGTCAACATTTTCAAAGTCGTTGTTTTCCCGGCCCCGTTTATTCCAAGGAGTCCGAATATTTCTCCTCTTCCAACTCCCAAATTTAAACCGTCCACTGCAGTCAACTTGCCCTTGTATATTTTTGTCAGGCCTCTGCAATTATTTTCATTTTTTGAAACTATTTTTAAAAAATTTCAAAATATTCATGAATTGTTTTCTCACTTAATTATAAGAGCATCGGTCAAGGCCAAAGTGGTCACGGATGAGTGAGCAATTCGACGATCTTCCTTGGCCACATCCGAGTCCTGGAGCTCCATAGAATCTGGAAAGAGTTGTATATGAGGCGTGGACGAGACCATAATATATTGTTATGGGGAGCAGAAAGATTCTTACAATTCCGTTTAAAAAAGACTCGAGGTTTCTGCAAAGCTCGGATTTTCTCCATTGCCACGTCCAAATATCGGAGGTAGCCACTTTCCGAAATGGCTAACAAAATGAGAAAGAGCACTCCCGTCCCTAACATGGACGCCAACTGCTTCCCCATTCCCAAGGATTTCCAAGCAAAATAACTCTCTTGTACTAAATAGAGGTCAAATTCGGGTCACATTCTTATAAACAGGGTCGAATCCCTTAAAAGTAGGTCGTAAATTGGTCTAAATTAGTCGACACGCAAAACAATCTCATATCCAAATTTTTAAAAATGCATCATATTTCCTTCAAATTTTAACGTACATTGACTCACCCAATACGAACATACAATTTATTTTAAATTTTTGTTTAAAAAATAAGTTTTCCCGAAAAAACTTACATTTTGTACAACAATATGATTCCGGCTGAGTTAGACAAAGTTTCTCCAAATCCAAATTATCGCAAGCCTTCTTTAACGTAAATAATTGCAACATTTGCTGAATCGCGGATGCTAAAGCATAGCCAGGAATAATCACGGCAACATTATGTAAATCTTTGGCCAAGCCTTCCAAATTCAACTCCGGATTAGAAAATAAAGTAACGGTGATAAAAACGACGAGCCCGCCCGCCATGAAAGATGCCACAATTTTCGAATACGCAGATGAAGCACTTTCCACAAATCGTGACAAAAACAAAATTCCACTCAACGCACAAAATGAAAACGCCCCAAACATGAACAAAAACTTGACTTGAAGATGAAAAGTCTTTAATTCTTCAATATCCTTGTAAATGGCAGCAAATAGGGTAAGAACTCCCGGGACCAATGAGATCCCGTAACTCACCAAAAATTCCGCCAACCAAAATAAAGGCAATCTTACGCCCGCAATCCCTTGCAAATGTTTGGATTTGCAAGTTTGCTCAATCACGGGTAAAATAGCAAAGGCTCCAGCTAAAAATGCCGCTGAAGTTGCTAAGCTAACGCCGACGACGTAGCCGGAGTCAAAAGTTTCCTGAGAAAATGCTTCTTCACGAGGATGGAGGTCAAAGGGATAATTTGTCACGCTTAAAGTGTTGGGTAGACCAAAATGTTGCAAAATCCCGTTGGATAAGACGTTGAGGGCGAGGGGCGGTGTGTGAAGGGGTTGATTGTTAAAAAACATTGTGAATAATTTCCCGTCATTTTCCTTACCAAACTCCGTTTGCTCCATTCCTAATAGAAATCGAGCGTTTACATTCCTCCTTGATTTTTCTGCCTGGAAATTTTCAGAAAATGTCAATAAATATTTGAAAATGTCATCCTGTAAGAAAATTTAGTGACCTCCCGTAGATACCTCTTCTAAAATATAGGAAGCCATTGACGAGTCAGGGATTCGCAAAATATTTCTAAAGGGGCGGTTGTAATTTGCCAAGGAATTACAAGGTCCTGAGTTTGGCTCACAGTTAAGAAGCAACGTGCTTTTTCCCTCATTCTCGTACATCTAAACAATTTAAAAGGGTAGAAATTTACGCTGCTCCAATAATAAATGGAACGTAACCCTTATTAAATCAATTGCAAAGATAGCGAATATTTTGATCGGAAAATCTTACCTGGAAAGAAATTTGAAGAGGTTTTGTTTTATCAAAGGCTGGGAATGATTTTAGAATTGAGATGAGGAAGAACATCATCGCTGGGGGAACAAGAATCTACGAAAAAAATTAATACATTTTATATTTTTTCCCAGTTTTTTGGGGAATTTGATCAAAATGAAAATGGTAACGGTTTATTTGTCACACCAAAAATATTTCGGTTGTGGGTGCTATTCCTGAGCTTCAATTTTGAGGTTTTGAATTTTTTGGGCTATGTGGATTGATTGGCTTATAAAATTTAAATTTTAATTATACCTGCAACGTGGCCACTGTCCATTTTCTTGTATTAACCAGTAATTTCTTTATGACCATGGCCTTGAATTGCTGCCATAATAACTTATTCCCTACATTTCTTGCCTTCACTGTCCTGTATAAATTTGTCATGGAGCCTGTTAGGCTGGTGTACAAACTCTCAACAGATTGAGATTGAGAGGGTGGATGGATCGGAACAGATAATAATGGATTTGAAAATTTCGGATTATTTTTTTTCTTTTCCTTTTCAGCTAGCTCTCCGACCCTTGAAAAATTTTATGAAAATGTCTAAAATTTTCCAAAAAGTTAATTGTAAATTTTGTGAGAATTTTTTAGTGCGTATTTAAAATTTTGCTTTACCTAATGAAAATTTCTTGCATGGTTGTGCTTCCAACTCCGTAGGTGCCGATGCCAAATTCGGATTTTTGACACTCGAGTTCTTCAAAAATTCCAGGGAACAAGTTGATCTGGTCGAGGGGAAGGGTGCAAGTTAATTCCGCTCCAATTTCTTTGAACTCGACGGAAGGGATCGATCTCCAAATGATGTTTTTAATGGCGTTCACATTAGCTGTGCCTTTCTTTACAATGACGAGATTATAAGCTCCACCTGAAGTAAATGAATTGTGTTTGGTTAATTTCCATATTTTCTTCGCTACAACACGTCACAATCAGTAATTTCGGGGAAATAAGTTTGTAGGAAAATTTTTATACTCTTTCATAAATTTTCCTACTTTATATGTTATACAAAATTACCCAACATTTTCTTTAACGTTTTTCAAATGTATTTTGAATTTGTCAGGATTTAAGTCTAACACATTCAACAAACGTTTGACAAACTATTTCCTTAAAATTTGTTGTTAATTTCTGTTAAAAGCACCCAAAAAAATATTTTTCTAAAACTTACTGCAATTTTTACGTATTTGCATATTAGGGAGATTTTCTTTGAAAATTACCGTATTTTGCTTTTAAAAATAATGAACTCCCACAACATTGCAATTGACCCTCCGCCATGATGGCCACACGATCCCCCAGCAAATCTGCTTCCTCCATATAATGCGTGGATAAAATAACAGTCCTTCGTGTTTTCTCATGTTGAATTAAATCCCAAGTGGATCGTCGGGATCCTGGGTCCATCCCTGCTGTTGGTTCGTCCAACAAAACTACCTACAAAAAATTATTTACAGTCACAAAAAGCTGCTTTCAAACTATGCATAAATTTTCAAGTTTTTGTTAAGGACCTTTGAACCGGCAGAAAATGCAATTCCAACGCAAAGTTTTCGTTTCATTCCACCACTCAAGCTTTTTGCTTGGGCAAATCGTTTTCCTTCAAGTCCCAAAACCATTAAGCATCGTTCAATCTCCTCAAGAGACTCGCTTTTGCCAAGTCCCTTTAACTGTCAAAATGTTCCCAGAATTTTTTTAAAAAAGCTTGCAAAAATGAAAGTTAAATTATTTGTCACTACCAAAAATTTTCAAATCCCATAGAAGTCGCACAACAATTAATGTCAAGAGAAAAGAAAGGATTTTCAAAAAAATCAAAACCAATGATGAGGGGGTGACATGAAAATATGTCTGTTTGTGAATTATAATTTTTTGTCAAAAACGTTCTGGAAACTTGTGGCAAAATTGTGGAAAATGTTTTTATAAATAGTAACTGCGAAATTCTCTGCTACATTTAAAAAACGCACCTGGCAGTAAAATAGAAGATGCTCCTCAACAGTTAAATTGTCAAATAAAACATTATATTGTGGGCAAAACCCCAAGCTTTCTCGCACGCCACCCATGTCCTTGCATATGTCAAAGGAGTTGACAAAGGCAGTCCCACTTGTTGGTCGAATTAGGCCTAAATATTTAAAAAAAAGATAATAAGACCAAATATTAGGTTAGTTCCAGTGCCCCACGTTACTTTACGTGATCTTGCCGCATTGGACAGGAATGTTTATTCCCTACACATTGAAGATAACCAAGAAAATTCACCTCCACTTGGTCGTGGGAAAAATATTTGTAAACGTGACATTTTCTAAATAAACAATTTCTTTGAAACAATTTCTCCAGCTTAATTTTTTACAGTTAATTTTTTTCTGTATTGTAAAAATTCAATGCCTGAACTGCGATAATTTTTGTGTCTCAACATTTTGTTCTAAAAAAAGCTACTAAATTTTTTGATAAAATGAACATTGAAAAATATTGCTAATTAAAACATGTTACCCGTAATCATGGACATGGTTGTCGTTTTCCCGGCTCCATTATGTCCCAAAAGTGCTGTCACTTGGTTTTCGTACATTTTAAAATTTAAATTATTCACTGCCACTTTTGAGCCGAAATGTCGGCATAGCTTTTGAAATTCCACCCCGGCTTTCCAATCCTCAGGTGCATTTTCAAATGCGTCCAGGCTTGTTTTCGCTGGAGAAATGTGCTTCAAATTTTCTTGTCTGGGTTTTCCCGTCCAAAACCAAGTCTTCAGGGTTTAAACAAATTTCGAAGTAATTTTTTAAAGGTTAGTAATTTCAAGCAAGCCCTTAATAATATTAAATCCAAATAAAACGTATTTTACGGGAAATAATTTCTAAGCAATTTGTTTACAAAATATCATAGTAGAATCTACGCAAAGTTGGCTCACCGTAAACGGAAAATACCAGGGAAGTTTGACCCCAAATTTTCCCGGAAAAGCTAATTCCAAGTACAATGCGGATATTAAATACACAGCCGAGTTAAAGAGCATCATAAGTAAACAATCTAAAATGGACAATCTATCATTCAAGGTTGCTCCATCTGATAAATTTCCCCATTGTAAACCCACGCCGGCACTCTCGTGGAAACCCAAAATCAAGAACGCAAATTCCATTGCCGTATTTGGAATCAGCAAAGACCTCCAAATTTTTGCTGATCGCGTCAATTGAAAATACTTGGGATGATAGGAATAAAATGGGAAAATTGCAATTAGCCAAATGAATGCAGCAACAGTTGCTCCCGTATCCTCTGTAAAAAAAATCCAAAACTTTTTTTAATTATTCGTCCAAAAAGGCAATGCCCATGAAAATAATTTCGGAAAAATCTATTTACCACTTGAAAAAATTGTTGCAAATAGAAAGGACAGCGTGATCATTGTGAGCCCATAAATTACAAGGAATCCCCAGATTAAAACGGGATTCGAGTGTAGAAATACGGCAACTCCGGATTTAAACTCAATCTGAAAATTAATTATCAAAAACCCATTGTACACTTCTAATGAGCACTTTCTAACTGGTTAACTTTGAATTACACATGGACCAAATTAAATTTTAGATTCAAAATTATATGCGCAGAACTCTGTACGTAAATTCATTACAATTCCTCTTAAAATTTCCAAGTTTTCTAAAATTTCTTAGGATGAAAAAAAGGACCTTGAAAATAATTGTGCCTACGACAGACACAATGAGCACAATGGAAAATGAGCGGAGAAACCATGTGACCCAGTGTTGCCAATTTAAAAGTCCCATAATTTTCATAAATTCCTGAAATAAATCCAAATTTATAAAAAATAGCTCTTAATTTGCTATTTCACTCTATTTATATTTTATATTATATACTATTTATATGCTCACTGCATATAAAAATACATGGAAAAAGTATGGAGAAGTATACCTTAAGCCTTGAAACTTTCTCGTGAATAATCTGACGAATGAGATTCATGAGAGAAAATACATATGCCACAGCAAGAAAATAGGCTAACCAAAACTCGGAAAAGAATAGAAATTTATCGTGGCTATGGGGCGGATATGGGAACCTCTGCAATTGAAATTGAAAGCCGTTGTACTCTTCCTCTTGACTTCCGTTCAGTAGCATTCTAGTCACCGTTCGGTCCAAGGCATACTGTAGATACAGGAAACCTTCTTCGTAATAACCTTCAAATGTATAAAGTGCATTTCTTCATAATTATAATTATAATACTAATTCTGGGGTTTATTTGCCAATAATTGTTATACAATATAAACCGGAATCGAATTCTACGGGTGAAATTTTTTAAATGACCTGGAAATCCCCCAAATTGATTTTCCCTTGACCTTGGACCGCCAAACCAAATCACAGGATAGGACGTCTCAGTGAACCAGGTAGGTCTTAAATTCAACCGGTCCGTAAATCCATTGTATTTGGTCCTCTGGGAAGAGGGAAATCGTAAAGTGTACTGCCACATAAAAATCAAGCGCATTTATAATTATTACTTTTTTAAACAAAAAACTTTGTAATTCAATACCAACCAAGTCAAGTGTAGGAGAAAATACCTTAATATTTGAAGGGTACTTCTTTGGGCCCAAATTTTCAAAAATTATTCCCGCAAGAACTGGACCTCTCGATGCTAAATTTGGATCCTCGTCCCGGCTAATTTCATATGCTTCTATCATGTCCCTTTTCCTTTTAAATGCTTCCACTTGAAAGTGAATCAAAATATTATTGCTTGATTTATGGGAGAAAGGTGGAAAATTTGACAGTAAAAAATAACTTACCTGTATAGTTGAGGCCCTGATTCCGAAAATATTTCTCAGATACTTTTTCCATGATAAGATCCGTCAAGGGAGTGGATGGGGTGTAAAAAATAACACTGGCTTCTGCTCTTACTACATGAGGAATGTCGCGCAAGTCAAAGGGCTCGAAAATTGTAGGATGATGAGTATCTTTACTTTTGATCAAAATTCGGAATATTGCAAATACTATGAAAATTGAGACGGGAGCCAGAACCTCTAGAAATGTCCCAAATTTATCTCGGGACATAATTTTCCAGTTTTTCCACATTAAAAGTTTTAGCTCCTTCATATTGAGGCTTGAAAAGTTTCCAGAGGTATTCCGGTTAGTTTAAATACTAATATTGAAATCTGATCGCACTAGATTTTATGAAACCTTTAGCCACTAAGCTGGACCTAAATTTACAGAGAAATTTTATTTTTGCTAAAATTTCTAGCCCATTCAAAACTAAAATTGTCCCTTACTATCTACCACAAAATTTGAAAACAAATATTTTCCAAACAAGTTTTTCCAAAATCATCACCAAAATATTTTCAAAAAATCTCCACCAAGCGTTTCAGAATTACCCCCAAATATCCGTTTGATTAATTGCAAAAAAAACCTTACCCAAAAATTTCTAGCACGTTTTATGTGAAAATTAACCATAAGTATCTACCCAACTACTATTCTCCAAAACACTAGCAAAATTTTCCAACAATTTCGGAGAAAAATTGTCACTCACTATTTTGGTCAAAAAATCCTTTCAAATATTTGCGTACAAAATTTCCTATAAAATTGTAATGGAAATGCTTAGGAAAAGCTACTTCCTCATTTCCATCCTCATCCCACAGTACTCTTTGCGGAATGATTTTTGTGAACAAGTTAAAATTAGATGAGAGAATCAGTCACTTTTTGGCTGAGATTTTATCATCCATTGTTCAGGATATCAGGGACAAATTTGTCATCTTCCCTTCATCGAAATCATTGATTTCATCACCCACTTTTATATTTCCTATTTATAACCTCAACAGTATTAAGACTGTCGTTCACTTAAATTTTTAATGTCACTAAAATTTTAATTGAAATTCCATCACCTTTACAATCCCTGACTTTAAATGCGCAAAAAGTAATTAGCACGGTGCGGTGTGGCGAATTACCCTTAGTATTTTTTATGCTGAGTTTCAACCCGGTTGAAAGCTTCAAACGAAAATCAAAAGTCAAGTCTACGAATAAGATAAGCCTTCACGCAAGTTTAGGGTTTCCTTACACAAACCATTATGTAATCCCAGCTCTCGTCTCTTTTTATGGTGTGTTGATTTTATTGGGCCATAAAATATATTTATGATTTCTCGTCCCTCTGAAAATACTCTTGAGTCATTTCTTTAAGGCTTTATTCTATTGAGTGAGTCATTCGTAGGAAGTAGTCAAGAATGAGCATACATAAGTATAATTTCAAATACTTCATTCAAATGTCCAATGGGAATTTTCGGTTGGAATTTTTCATGATGTAATTTATAATTGACTGATGGCCATTTCCTCCTGAAAAATTGAACTGTTAATTCAAGAGGGATGACGATGTGAGATCCTGAATCGTCAGATTCTCAGTATTGGAAGTACATGCTCACATAGCTGTGGAAAATATGAGTGAGATCAAATTTTGTACTTGTAAAACCTGGCAATGTTTACAGCACGGCAAATTTGTTGCTCCTTCTCCTGCACAGCCAAGAATGGACATGGATATATGTTATGCTGCCCACGATTTAGTAATGGGAGATGTTCACAGAAAAGTCATATGTTTATCCTACATTTACCTCAAGATGAGGAATCAGCAAGATTTGATTGGGCGACAGAATTTTGACTTCCCAATAGCATGCTAACCTTTAATGTAAATTCAGCTCGGGACAATAGGATTTCTTGTAATAATTCGGTGACTGTAAAGGAGACAGTGAATGTTGTTGAAGAGGAGGCCAGAGTGGATGTTAATAATGATTCAGCTTCACAAGCGAACGGTGCAAGGGAATTGACACCTACCAAAAGCACATAGTATTGTTGAAGCAAAAATCTAGAAGCCCTTCTCCTCATCCTCGTGTTCCCTTGAGAGTGGAAAAGATGACGGAAGAATTGAGCAACTTGATTGGTTTGCCAACTGCTGGTCTCACAGCAAATACTAGAAGAAGCTCACCAAATGCCTCTCAAAGTCCTGAAATTCTCGTATTCAGCCTGCTTGGAAATCCAAAATCGGTGCAAGAAAATGTTGGCTGAGTTTCTCCAAATGCTCCCAATATCGAAAGGAAAATATAAGCAATCCTGGAGATGCTACTAAAACGTCGTCTTCTCCAAGTCCGAGTAGGGAAGTCGAGGAAATTACTATGAGCCCGAAAGCGATGAATTGATAGGCTGTGGAAGTGCGACATCACCGAGTATGGAAGGCGTTATTTATCACACTCCCTTACTGAATGATGGTGAATTCAGTCAGAAAGAAAATGACCATGAGTCATGCACTTCTTGTTCTAAAAAAATATACATACATACACTCACAAGTAATATTTACTCCCCTTATACATCCCCAAATAATGGCCGGTCTAGCACAAGATATTCCTCATATACCACAAATATTTGAACAAGTGAGCAGTAATCATGGACATGATGAAAGCATATCCCATTTGTAGGGTGTACTTCCCAAATAGTACGTAAAGTTGACCACAGTCCCATAAATTTTCTCACTCATTTTCCGTTGCTCGCAAACTGGAGCTAAGCTTTATTAATATATAATAATTTATTCAGGTCGATATGATGGCCAGGCCCTTACAACCATGCTAAGCTTTATTGCAAGTTTCCGCTTTGGACCAATACGAACAAGTGTGAGATGTTAAACTTCTTGGTGTAAGTTCAGGATTGGTAAGAGCGAGAAAATTATCTATAAGTCAGGTTCATTGAATACAGGTGGAAAAAAAATCAATAAGCTCCGAAATTTCCTTCCGGTTTATTATCCCAAATCTGAGAGCCAACAACTGAAATAGTATTTTTCTCAATTTTCTTGACATAATTTTTGACTGACTTTGATTTCTCAATAATATTTGCCGCTCAAAAGTAATTTACAAAAAATGTAGTTAGATGATGATATGCCGATAAGTTAAAGTTTCCAAAAAATGCTCCACTCATGTTCGGGTAAAACTCGGAAAAATCCGAATACCACGATTAACCAAGTAAGTAAAATTTTTCTAATACATTGGTAAAATTTAACCCTGTGAAAATTTCCATCCTTAAATTTTATTTTAAATTTTCTTCAAAATATTTCGTAATTACCTTTGAGAAAATCGGGTCCAAGAGGTTTTCCATTTACGGACTAAATGAATTTAGAAATAAGCCCTCATCGCAAATTGCATTGACCTCATGGCTTCATACTTCAAGCAAAGGCAATGCGCAATATTTCCATCAACTTCTTTCGTTTCGGTTTCAAAATAATTCCGGTCAAGTCAATTACTGCACCAGCAGAAGTACTATTCATTGAAATATCGTTATGCATGGCTAAAATCTGGGAAATTGGACAAATAATAAACAATCTTTATCACATTAGGTGAGGAAAATTCCTTTAATTTTTTCAAAAAGAAAATTTTGGATAAAGGATGGGTATTATTTTGCAATAGCCTGTTTCCGGGTATGAGGAAATTTATGAAAGCATAAGTTTTTATAAAATTTAGGACGTATGACCTAAATAATATAATTCTTCTAGACTAATTTTTGCCAAGAAATTCTTCATTTTTCTCAGAGCTGCTTGTCCCTACAAGAGTTGGCTTTATTATATAAGATGATATCATAATTATTGCCTAATGACATTCTCCTTGTTTGGTACACACGCCAGTAAACAATTATTATTCAATTAACGCACGTGTGAAACAAAACCTGAAAATAAAATTATTTATCAAAACTGTGACGCACAGACTATTGTATTGTATGTATCATCGGGCTCATTTAGGCTGCTGGCCTTTTTGCTACCAGAAAGTGGATGTTAGGGAAATATATATACTTAGGACCTATTACTAACGCCCAGTTCAATTTACAATGTTACTATGTGAATAGGCAGACGCGCGTCCTAAATAATACGTTATCCCGTTTTGTCTCCTTTCAATCCGTGTTGTTGCTAATTTGAATAAACGTTATTCTTTTTTATTTCCATTGGTTTTATTATTATTTAAATGATACCCAAGCAATAATTCATTTACATTTATTCAAAATTCAAGAGAGGGTCCAATTTAAATGTGATTAACAACAATAGATTATTGTACTATATATTTAATGGGGGTTATACGTATCAAGAATGGATTGTAGGATGATAAAAAAATATGTGTAAAAGCCATCAAATGAGACCCCCCCCCAGAACGACAAACATATAAATAATGAACCTAAAGAAGCAATGTAAAGTGACAAAATCACATTCAATGAAAACACGAATCAACTTGAGAAATATACGAGATCGTTTACAAATCCGCTTGGAACATCCAATGGCTCGGCCAAAAAATAAATCTCGGACATAAGTCAGGGCCGTGTAGATGTCAACTTGTGGGAAGATGCGGGCAGCGTACAAATCAGCTTGTGACATCAAATTAGCAAGTTCAAGTTGATACAGATATTCGCAATGCAATTACGTAGCCTTGAAGCTGTTTGTTTTATTCTAGAAGTACGTGTGTGTCTAAAATTTTAACTATTTTTTAAGGAATTTTACTGCTCGCGGTGCATTTGATTTCTTTTTAGTGTCAACAATGCTAAAACTTTAAATGGGGAATTAAATCCTAAGGAAAACCCCTCTTTTGGTTTTGCTATCCATTTTAACGGTACCTCCATTCTTTTATAACCGCTTGAGTAACTACTATCATCAAAATAAATTTTTACCCCGCGTGTAAACTATAACCGTGCATTTTTGTACCATTGAAAATGCGCTTTTATATTTAACTGTTGACGGAATATTTCGATTCATGTTTTCACAAAAAAAAGGGAAACACCCTTTTTAGAAATTGTTTTGCCCAATAACGATTATAAAATCACGTTCTAAAGAACGCCAGGATTTTAGCATCCAAGGAATTTTCGTAAATTAAGATTTACTTGGAATCAATCAATGCATTTTCCACTCGTTCCCGTAAAATTATTTTGAAATTAAAAAAAAGATGTTTCAGAAATATTTTCTATTTAATTTGTTTCTGACATGTGTTCAAATAAATTCAATTGTAACTTCACCTTTCCCTCAACGCGAAGTCGATGAAAATGGTATGACTCCACGCAAATCATTGAAATTCCGTATATTGATTTGGGGAAAAAATTTCTCCTTTAATAATATTTGTATTTGCAACGTTCATTATAATAAATTTTCTAAAAATTCCCTTCCAGCTGCGACAGCCAATAAAACAGAATCGGATGACCGATCTTTAAGTGCACTCAGTGAACTCCTTACTGCAGCATATGAAGGAGCCAAGCACCCCACTACGGGTGAAAATGGTATGACTCCACTCAAATCATTGAAATTCCGTATATTGATTTGGGGGAAAAATTTCTCCTTTAATAATATTTGTATTTGCAACGTTCATTATAATAAATTTTCTAAAAATTCCCTTCCAGCTCCGATAGTCAATAAAACAGAATCGGATGACCGATCTTTAAGTGCACTCCTTACTGCAGTGTTTGAAGGACCCAAGCACCCCACTATGGGGGAAGCCTTTCACGAGGGAGTTAGGTCAGGATCTGGAGTTTCTTTGTATCCAATAACATTGGCTGGTGACACCATCCGTAAGATATTCTACTTAATACATAAGCTGAAAATTTACCTGTAGTTAATTTTATTGCTCACAATTTTTTCCAGCTACATTTTTTGAGAGTAGAAAAACTTCCATATTAAAAGGATCTTTAGAAGATTTTGTTACATTCACGCCCAGTTTGATTGGAAGCGTGGGATCTTTCATTCTGGATACAATAGCTGGAGATTTTAAAAATGACGCCATCTTAAAAAGCTTGGCTTCTGTTGCGGGATCAGGGATCGGAGTAATCTATGAAACAATTTCCCCTACTAGAGTGCACAGGACATTTTTGATGGTAAATATTCCGTTTGATTTATAATTAGAAATTTTTGATATTTAATGTTTATTTATTGAAAATGCTAAAAAACTTTAGAATGACCAAGCATTGTGAAATTGACCACATGTTTTTAGGCAGCGAATGACGCCTTGAAAATAGTAGCTTCTCTAACCAAATACGAAGAATTGTTTTGGGTTAGACCATTATCCGACGCTATAGGTAAGCAAATATTTTATGGATGTTAAAGATATAAATTATAGTTGCCATAATAGAAGATACTGTAGTTGAATTTTACAAATCTTTTACTAACCTTTTGCAAAACTTAAATCATTGTCGGGAAAATTTTTAGAGCATTTATGTTTTAAATTTTCAACACATTTTTGGTAAATTTCCGTAAAATTGTAGAAATTTTTTTAACACATCCAGTAAAATTTTAACACAAACTTTACATAAATTTTCAATGCACTTTTAGTAAATTTTCCTACACATTTTCTGGAAAATGTTCACCAATTTTTAGAAAAGATTTTCAGAGTATGATGTGTAGGAAAATTTTAAGAAATATTTTTATTAGAAAGTGTTCAATAAACTTTATGGGAAAATTTTAAATAGTAATGCTTCCAGCGCTAAATCTGGAAAAATTTAATGTGTAGTAGAAATTATTATAAAAATCCCCGTTTATGACAAAATATTCTGCTAAACTTTGACAAAAAAAATTGACTACACATTTTATTTATTATAAAATTTTTCCATATCTTTATTTCCAATCTATTTTTTAAAATGCATTGGACCTGCTAAAATTTGAGTAATTGGAAATTATTTTTATCACAGGGGCGAATACTACCGTAAATAGCACTGCCACAGTTCGTAATGAACTGGTCAAAGTTTTGACGGATTTTCTCCTGTACGATATAATAAATCAACTGAAAAATAACAACTACACGCTTAAAGGGACTGATAACAATTCCACACTAACACTGACTGAGGACTCCAATCTAATAGTTGCTGAAGCTGTAGAATCTCCTTCATCTCCGAGTCAATAAAACCAGGAATTTGTCTGCTTTAACTTTTTTCGTATTTAAGGTGCCTTAATTTCGGTTAAGCCCCATTCTCATAAAAATCATTTCGTAATAAGTTTTGTTCGTATAATTTTTCTATTGTATCCCTTTGTTGATTTAGTTACGAAAAACTGCTATTTTTGTTTTGGCAGCAGGTCTTTTATATACGCTTTATCTTTTATATCCAAATATTTTTATGTACTCTAATCATTACGAATGCGATTATTGCAACAAAAAAAGATTTGGTCGCATCAGCCCGTAAAATTTGAAATCATTTTTCCAACGATTAGTTTTTACAAGGAACGTGACCAAATATTTTTCCGGCCTTAATTATATTGTTTTTTTTAATAATTTTCTAATAAATTGTTCAAGGAGCTGAAATCAAAGGCATGGAATTGTAATAGCTGTAAGCCATTAAATAATAACCAAATGTGTCAACTAGATGAGGTAAATTTTATTTGTAAT
>JAQFXU010003671.1:0-15558 GCA_034693705.1 Spatulosminthurus flaviceps
AGCTACAGTCCCAGAAATCGGTGAGCCCATCGGGCATCCATCGTTCTGCGAGTAGATATCATCGCAATATTGGAAATTAGAATTGTATTATTCTAACTTCTAACTGAAAAGTGAGGTAAAATAAATAATTAAGACTGAAAAAATTCACCAAAAACCTTTTGAGATTATTTCTGGAAGTTTTTATTTATATTTAAGTATTCTGTCGGCGTATGTTAAACAAGATTTTCTTTATAGATTTATTTATTTATTTATTTTTATTTATTATTTTGCCCCCTTATGCAAGGAGACAAAACAACAGTTGCAGAAAAAAAGGGCTTTTACACTGAAGAAACCCCTATTCCCCTATAATATTACAATTATTGACTAGACTCTTGTATCTATGTTCATTTGATTTATTTTAAAAGTTTTTCAAGGTCTAACCACTAAAGGCGGAATTTGAGAGGACCTGTTATAAAGGAAATACAATATACAGTAAAAACTCTTTAAGACGGTCTCTCAGGGGGATCTTTATTTTGGCCGTCTTAACGTATGACCGTCTTACCGATAAACCGGTCAAGACTTATGTATTACTTTAATGTAAAATACATAAAATACCAAGGATAACCCTAGCAATACGTCCTTCATGTATGCATTTAACGTAAAACTCAAACGATATTAATAGGAGTAGGAAATACGTCTGAAAATCGTTTGCATTTTCTTACGCTCAGATACTCGACAAAGAACATTTTTTGGGCAAGAGTGTGCACTTGAAAGTATGACCGTCTTATGCACCTGCATATACAAAGGCATGGGTGCTATACGGACTACGGACCGCAAAACCAGACTGTCTTATCGAAAAACCGTCTTAAAGGGTAACCGGTTTAAAGGGGGTCTCCTTAATGTTAAGTATATGGAGTTTTGCCGGGACTTTCCAATTCGACCGTTATAAAGTAAAACCGTCTTAAGTGTAGGCCGTCTTAGGGAGTTTTTACTGTATAGCTATATATGGCTTGTATAAATGTTTTGAATTCCATGAAAACTTTTTAAAATGTCTAAAATTATTGTTAGAAATCCTTTTTCAAAGTCAGTCTGTAGTACATTTTTTGTTTACTTTTTTCAGGAAAGGGTTACGAAAGATTTTGGCACTTCCATTCGAGGAGTTGGTGATGATATTTTTCAAGAGGCAGCAAAGCTTCATTTAACGATTTGTGTGCTGGTACTCCTTGACAGCAGAGAGAGGGATGAAGTTTCCAGGCTGCTCGCCAGCCTAAGCCCTGATATTATGTAATGATATTATTCATAAAATGTTCCCCATATATGAGCTTTTTATGTGTTTTTATGGCTCCGGTTGTTCTTTCTCTTATAGAAACCTTACGAATAAGAAGTCCCTTAAAGTTCGACTTCAAGGCCTAGAAATCATGAACGATGATCCTTCTGAAGTTGATGTATTGTACGCTAAATGCAATCTTGATGATGCCACTCTACAGAAAGTGGCAGATTTTGTTGCTGAAAAACTTGTTTCCTCCGGTAAGTCAAAAAATGCAATTGCGTATTTAGTAGTAAAAAAAGCTATAGATTTTAAAGTGATAAGTTTTAAAAATGAAGAATACGATCATAGATTTAAGGTTTACGAAGATCACCAAGTAACTCGGTAAATTCGCTTTAATACGTCAATTTTCCATTTGGACAACAGGTTCCAGGTTTTAAAAGTGCATACAAACACCTCGCAGAAAACCCGCGTGTAAATATTTGATCAGGAATGTCTGTATGAGCTAAAAAAATTATAATCCCTGTAATGTGAAAGTTCCATACTTTAGTCTACAGTTCGGGATAAAATGGCATTTTGTACAGAATCAATTGTAAGAGCTGAAGTAAAAATCTTCATACAGAATGTACTTGTTTAAATTCAGTCACTATTGACTCAATAACATTGGTTGGTGTTTGGTGTTACTATTGATTCAACGGCGGGACCAGATAAGCCTTATTTAGTACTAATTACTATAATGCTCAAGTACAGCTATACACTGCGACATGTATAGCTATGGAATGCAGCTTGTAGCTATTAGGCATGTACGCTATACAGAGAACACCTCCGGTATCAGTAAAATCTAGTTTTCATTTTTTTCGAAAATTCTTAATTTTTGCAGGTAGTGACTGTGAAAATATAAAATTCTCTTATTAAATCCCGTTTAAAATTTTGGGTTTCTAAATTCGTGGTAAAAATTCAAAATGTCGAAATTTAAAATAAAATCGAAAGTCAAAAATGCAGGTGGCAGATATAGTACAAAGGAGTGCTGGGGAGGTGTACCAAGTGTTTTTCATACTTAGAAGATTCGTGTGGGACACCATAAGTACTTACCTTGTAAGCGGAGTACACTTATTTACATAGCCTATAGCCTTCGTTTTTAGGGCACCGCAGGAGCCCTTATAAGATTGTCATGTTGTACGTCCGTACGTCCGTACGTCCGTACGTCCGAGGACACGATTGCTCCAAAACTAAGCGACCGATTTCAATGAAATTTTTACTGAAGGTTCGTTAGATGGCCTTTATGGATGAGTTCGTTTTTGGTTGAAATCGGACCGGGGGTTCGTGATTAAAAAAATAAAAACCAAAATTTTTTTTTTATGAAAAATTTATTTTTGCCTAAAAAACATTTTTATGCAATAAAAAAAATTTTTTGGTTGAAAATTATTTTTGCATTTTTTCAAATTTTATTTTTTTTATGAAAAATTTATTTTTGCCTAAAAAACATTTTTCTGCAATAAAAAATATAAAAATTGCATAATTGTTATCAGGAAAGTAAATCAGCTACGGCGGAATGAGAAATTATATATGTACATTTTAAAACAAAAACCAAATCGAGAATGTGTGATACTTCCCATCTTAAAGAGCCCCAACTCCTGCGGTGCCCTTCGCAGAAGCACCCATTTAGGGGTGCCATGAATCGTTGCGGAGCGACGATTTTTTTATATTGCGCTCTGCTGAGCTTGGTGACATGATGGCAACCATCCCATGTCAAAGTAAATATAAAAGTAGCAGTTACCGGAAAAAAATTTGTAAGTAAATTTGCAGTTTGCTACTCACGCTTCACGGAGTCTGCAGCTGACTATTTGTACCCTGCCAGCACTGGCAGCATTGACGGGTGATAGGTGATTGCAGAACCAGTTCGTTTCTGTGTAGTAAAATGAGTGCCGTAACCAGTTTAATATTAAATCAGTACGTAGCGTTTTTTACTTTTATTTACTCAATTTTCGTGAATTTCCAGGATATTCCAAAGCTAATCGTAGTGAAAACGTTAAACTTCACGCTACATTGATGAACACGCGGTGGCAACAGCAAGCTAGGGGAGAAGGGACTGAAAACAATGGATACAGCAAAGGAAATCGTCCGAAAAGAGAGTCCTTCGATGCAAGAAAAATAATTGAGGTTCCTGAGCTCGTTTAATAAATACTAATTTGTTCTTATTTTCTCAAAGTTCGAAGACATCCTCATTTCAATTTCTCTTTCTAAAATGTTTTTCAGAAATATGGAAACTTCGACTTTGGGACTGTTCAAATCAATGAAATAAAAATCGTGACCAGACATACAAGATCTACTGATGGGTCATACAATTCTTTGGCTGTCCTCCCTTTTTCATAGGATGGTCATTGAAAAACTTCCATTGTTTATTGTTTTAACAATAGATTCGGTCCACGACATCAAACCTCTATTAGTCGATACATAAGACACTACTATTTCGTTCGTCCTGCAGCAAATGTTGTGTAATAAAATGTTCTGTCTAATTGTTTGTATTATTTTGAAAGAAATAGCCTTTGATTCAAATCATTACATACATAAAATTACCAGACCTGCATTGTATTATTCAATGGGTTAGCAATACACAGGTGTACAGAAGCTATGATTATGATAAGCCAATATGTAAATTGTACAAGATTTTTTACGAAATTTGTACCGTCGGACATTTTCACATATTAAGCATTACATTAAATCAGGCAGGTGGCGCAAGGTGAGTGCAAAATAATTCTGTAACAAATTTACTGCCAGAGTGTATTATGCCTCTAGACCACTGGACAACTGAGGAACGGAGTTAACAAGGACGTACTAGCAGCCGTCAACCCAGCCTAAGGACAAAGCGAGCAGAGGAGCCACAGATTCGAGAAGTTAGGGAGCCCAGGCTTAGGCAGGCGATTTAGTTCGCAGACATTTGGCAATACTACAATCACAGGAGCCAAGCCTGGGATGGCTTACAAGTAAGTAAAAATTTACTTACTTATGAAGGAACTCTTGGAATAAGCGGCGGGCAACCTGAAACCCAAGCTAAGGAACTAGAATGCAGTCAAAGAACCCGAAGAGAGGAAATATGTAGCAATATGGCCTGGAAAAAACAAATGTTTTTCCTTTTTTACCCCCAAAAGGGGTTTTTTACTTTTTGTACTATCTTGTAAAAGTTAAAGAACCATAGTTATAATCCACGACGTACTTCAACCCACCTTCACTAAACTATATTTATGTAAAAAGTAGTAGCGGGCAGAGGCCTAAAAGAAACCTTCAAATTATATTCTTTATTTTTTATTATTTTCTACCCGTAACAGGGTTATTCTAGTTTTAGTTTAATATGCAAAACACAATTTGTAATCCAGTACTCATTTTTTCCCCGTACGGGGTTTTTAATTATTGGAAAGAACGTGTAAATCAAATGACTGTAAGGACTCATGTCGAATCGGTCAATAAACATCTATCTATCTATCTAAAATAATTCTGTATAGAAGATAATTTACACCTTGAGAGAAAAACTTTCCATAGCAAGGAAGACCTTAATACGACTTCTTCCAGCACGTTGGTTCTCTTCACCGTTCCATTTGCCTAACTGTGAGTGAATTGGGGTGCTGACAATGAATAGTAAAAGAAAAAGAAATTGAGACTTCTGTTTTCTTATTATTCGTAGCGTTAGTAAAACCTTATATTAGCAATTGATGGACAGAATAAAAAATCGAGGGCTTCCAGGGTAAATAAAATATGTACGAATCCACAATGCTTTTTGTCAGCCTTGAAGCTTGCCATGGCACATGGGAGATCACCACCTATATAGCAGCATTGATGCCGCGCAGGGAAGTTGTTTACATAAACATGATATATTGTAAAGCCAAACAGTGTTTTTGTCGTTGCTAAATATGCCTTGCATTTTTACAAAACATCACTTTTTTGCCCTCTCTTTGCTTAATCTCTTGATGTAATATATGCAGGACCCACTACAACTCCCGATGATGCAAGCATGCGAGAATTGATCAAGATATTTTTTCTTGCTGGGAGTGCTTACAATGGTAAGGTATCGGAAAATAATGAAAAAGTTCCTACATGTGCACCCTTGGCTAATAGGCCCCGGGGGGTTGCCTACTTGGGAGTCTCAGCATTGGATCAACCGAATGATTTGAAATTTTTAATTTAAGGTTTTAACGAAAACTCAGCAAGGAGATCACCTTTCAGTTTTCCAAAAAACCGAACTGATTTTTGCAAATTTGAGAATTAGCTCATTATTTTTCCTTGGCCCCTACTAAGTATCCCTAACAAGAACAAAATATTTTAGTCAATGGTCGATTTCCACATCATCGTGTGTCGTTGTTGGCCCTATAGAAATAAAAATAAACTCTATTAGCTCAGTTGAGATTTAGCAGTGTTTGATATTCAAAGTTATGCAAGCAAGCCCCTTAAATAAATAAATTATATGATCAAATCGCCTATCACCTCGAAGTCTATCCTTTACATAGTAGAGCGTTTTATTAATCAGACGATTGCTCACATTGAAGTTTGTACTTTGCCTGTGAGTGCCGAAAGTGGTTACGATTGCTGTCCACACATGCTTTCGCGTTCATATAACTTGGTAAACTTTACCGCAGGACCTTTCAACTATTCGATACATTTCTGAAGAACGAACACATAATTAAGTAAATAAGTCAAATACGCTCGGAATTCTGCGAATGTATGTTTATATAGGTTTTGATTGATGTGTGCTCAGTGCTCACCGTCAAAGAAATGAGCATTTATCGCTACTAAAAGTTAGTGCTCCTAATCCTTCAACCTTTCTACCTGTATCCACCTAGGGAAAGTCATAATAAAGGAAACCATTGAAGGGATCATTTCCTGTTGTTTATTGTTCAATTGTCTTTACCTAAACCTGTTGTGTAGTATTCAAAACTTATAAGTACACTGAAATGCAATACTAGTATTTGTTTTTTCCTGCATTGTTCCACGCAGAGTGAGAAATTCGTCCCCTTATATCCTCTTATTGTGTGCTATTAATGAAGAGGACATAAGAGGACTGTCCATTTTCCACTTACGGAGCCAAATTCGGAAGTCCAAATTAAGTGGTAAGAGGACATTCTGTGTCCTCTTATATCCGCTTAATCGCGTCTCCTATGTTCACTATGTTAGTGCACTCGCGCCTAGAATTGTGCCCTCGGGTCTAGAATTATCCTGTTGTTACCATTTACCTATCGTTTAATTACCATTAAGGCTTCGAGCAACTTTGGGGATTTTCCATTGCTCAGAGGACATAAGAGGATTTCGACTTTCGACCTCCGAAGGTTCGGTTTTTAAGAGGACATAAGGGGACAGATTTCTCACCATGGTTCCACCGCACTACGGTCAGTTCGGCCTTCGGCCATTCAAATTTTGACAAAATTGAAGTTGCTATGTGAGGCAACTTGAAGTATTTTTCCGAAGCCTTGCCTTATGTTGACATGTAACTTTTTGCCACAAATTGTTGTCCTATGTTCACCATATTGGGCTACTGGGGAACAAAGTGTCCCTTACATTCGTACATTCCATTCTCCGTTCACATAATGGAAAGAAATTAGACACCCGCGGCAATAGCGGCTACCATGGTGAACATAGTGAAAACATTTGTGGCAAAAAGTTGTATGTCAGGTCAAGAAAAGGCTTCGGAAACAATTTCAAGTTGCCTCCCATAGCAACTTCAATTTTGTCAAAATTTGAATGGCCGCTGAAATGGCCAAACTGATTTTTACGCATCGTGTTAACTCTTAAGTTTTTAGCAGCACTAAGTTTTTGTAAAGGAAAAGCCATAAATATGTTGTAATGTACTTCCACTTCCTACATGAATTTCAACGTGGCTTTTCCCCCCATTTTACCAGCATATGTCACACCAGGGCTTAATGGATACACTAATGGGAAAGCCTCAGTTGGGGGGATAATTAATTTAAAATAATAATAAATATAATATAATAATATCAGTAGTCTTATAAAGCAACAAATCGTCAACTTCACCCAACAGCACAAAAGTGCGACCGATGTGAAGTAAAATAATACAAAGAGCACAAATTTTCCACGTATATCATTAATGTAGCGGTAATGGTTAAGTGGAGACCTGAAAACTATCCAAATTACCACTTGTCGGGTGATTCGATTTTTACCCCCCAAGTGGACCATTAGACGTTCCCATTAGTTTATCCATTAAGACCTAGTGTGACATTAGCTGGTAAAATGGGTGGAAAAGCCACGTTGTTGAATGTTCTCGAATGTTCTCCTAATTATTTTTTATTAATAATCAATTAACTTTTATACTTTTACTTGCAAAATTTCTTATTGTATCCTACAAGAGTATGGTGTTTAAAACTAGAAATAAGTTGCAGAGACATGTGGATGTGGAAGTGGAGTTTTATCTCTCTCTCTGTTGTACCTCAACACGTGTGCGAAACGTATGTGTTTAGACTTGACTCGTCTTCATTTATTAAATGGAGATGAGTAAATATGTATTTATGCAAATGTAATCATTCCGGTTTCATGAGATAACTTTCTCCTGCTTTTACATGTACACAGATACTTACATGACGTTCGTTCAAAACATATTTTCCAACCTTTCTATTGTATCTTTGCTGCTTTCTATGCTAGCTATGACATTATTACACATGAAAAAGCAGCATAGTTTGATTTTCGTGCATATATATCTACCTTCGTAAAGAAGGAACTCATGTTTTCCATGGAACTGGGATATGCGTAGTATTAACTTCCTATTGTCATGAACTTACAAGTTATAATGTTATAAATATGGAGGTTTTGTGAACAAGTTAGAGTATTAATACAATATTATTGCAATAAGATAAGTATACGTATAAAACTTTTCATCTCACCATGAAATCTATTGAAATTCTATACAGTTCTATAATAATATTCTAGAATTTCTCGTTCCAATTCTAGGAATTCTCACATGTATGCATATGTCATGTATAGTGTAGCAAGACATTCCACGACCAGCTGAAGCTTGTATACGCATACGCATATTATATCCTTAAGGCTTGTGTGAGAAGCAGCAATGTGGGTTCACTGGGAGCGTTCTCCATGTGCGTTGTGTATATACTATAGTAAGAACCGGAGTCGAGAATAGTCAATGTAAAAAGGGGAGATAGTATGAAAGACGCATGGAGGGGAATGTAGAATAGGACACCCGGCAGGTTTCCTTGGAAACTAAAATCAGGGGTTTTCATCCGAGAACTGAATACTCCTGTGCTGAGGTAGTATAGCACACACGATTCCTACTTTACTTTTAGCTAACATGTATATTGCAATATAAGGAGGCGGTATGGTAACGAATAAGTCCAACTCTATAGCATTCGAATCTGACTCCCACCTGTATGTATGAGCAACAAATGAATGACAGGGATGATGCGAATACAATTTTAAATGAGTAAAATTCAGCATGTATTTATTAAAGACTAGCAAAACTGGAGCTTTTGACCTTTATCGACTTTTCCAAGACCTGTCTGGGACATTTAAATCAAACACAAATGCATAGCTGCTCAACAATAAACAAAATATTCTACAGCTTATGTCCCGTGTATTGTGGACCATTTATGGGTTTTGTCCACCTTTCCTCACAATCATAGCTTTACGTATGAATGTTAACAAAGGCGGGTTGATTAAAGCGCTACAGCTACGCTATACTCTAATTCTACCCTATTTAAAATTTAAAGCCTACTCAGGTACTCATTACTCGGCGTGGCATAACTCTTCATGAATTTGCGATGAAGACAATGGAGAGTCAAGGTTATCGAACTGTAGAAGACACCGACATACCCAGACGTAAGAGCTTTGAAAGCGCCTTTATTGATTCGTTTTTGATTTCCTCGTCTTTTGGATACTACATTACTCCTAACTCCAAACAAATAAGCTAATCAAGGAAGAACTTTTTTTACGAACATTGACATTATTTCTATATAGTTGTAGAAAATTGAAGCTTTTACAACGACCCTATTCTTCCATATTTGCTTGAAATGCTACCGTATCCCCACTTTTCGGTAAATATATTTTTTGCCGGTTTTATGAGCAATACTTGCAAGTAAATACCTACACATGATGCGCTGAGTAATCTTAACATTTGGTCATCCCTGGGGCAGAAAGTACATAACCAAGTTTGTTTGAGTTTTAAGCAGTCACGAGAAAAACTGAGGATGTGGAGTCCATAATGTAGTTTGTGATCAGGAAAAATGAGGTTGGGTTTGATATCATTTCCAGTGACTTTTTCATCCAAAATGTTTGACTAAAGCTCAAAATAAGCTCATTAAATTAAATCATGTACAAATTTCATCGATAATATAAGTGTTTGGTGTACGTAGTACGAATGAAAATATTTATACATTCCGTGTGAGATGTGAGTACCGAGAAGTGTTAAGTGTTAGCACTTAAAATTGGGCGGTCGTTTCTAGTTTACTATTTATATGTAGATAAAGCAGATAAAGCTTCATTGTACATTAGTTAAGTACATTATTTGCTTTTGGCATGAGCTATAACTTGTTAGATTTATAGTCTTTCTATTCTATTCGTACAGTTTATTTCTATAAATGTAGTTTTTCAGCGATCAGTTGTACCAACTTACTGAGACTGAGGTTGAAATAATGATTATCTCTTTGTCTTAGTTACGTAGCACGCCTAACAGTTATGTGACTGCACTCTTCCTTGATGCAGTATTAAATTTCCATCGTATACTTATTGTATATACATACTGTGAAAAACCTTACGACTTAAAAGCTCATCAAAAACATTCAACCACAAGTAAGTTTGTATGTATCTGCACGTATACTGGGTTTAAAAATACAGGAATCTTTTAGAAGTGACATTGTGTCGCGAGTTGTCTATATTTTGTCAAACTGTAAATTACCGAATTTCACATTTCTTTACAAAATTTTAACCTAAAAGATGGGACGTTTGCACTGTTCAACAATAATCCAAATCACATCATTGTAGCTTATAATGATGGCAATAAATTGAGCTGAGATACCATTTTGTTTTCTGAAATGCTCGAAACAAAATGTAAATCACTGAAATCGGGAATAAAATACAGTCTATTATACACTCGCTAAAAGAGGCCTCTTTTTAAGAGCAAGTCCTCTATCGTCATGTTTCTTGTAGCAGTTTCGGTGTAAGAATCAACCTGAAATATGTATATGGTGCTGTTATAGCGACAATGTAACCCCATTTCAAATAATGTTCATATAAAGAAAATCCTTCAGGTGAACTGTGTATATGGTAAACAGCATACAAAAAGATGCGATAAAATCGATTTTTTATTGCACTGACAAAATCAATACGATTTCCTGCTCATAATTCCTGCCCTAGCAACACTTATAATAAACAATTTTTTACACGTCTGACGGGGTCAACCGGCAGTGCCGGTATACGTATCCTTGTTTATGTTTCTAAATACTTTTAAATAATATTTAATAGGGCTTTCTTCCTGTGTTTTTACAAATGTAGCTTGCCAATTATTTCATTCATCTCTTCATACATCCTCTCATCCTCCCTCCTTCGGCCCAGTCTTTAACATGGTAATACTTAATTAGATTCTGGCAGGGTTTAGTCTACCAATCTTAACTTCTAACAATCATTCAGTTTTAGTAGTAAAATGTAAACAAACCCTATTTTCACTACAAATAAGTACTAACTAAATATAACTATTTTATTGCTATCCAAGCCCACCTATTTAACTTTCAACTTAACATGATCTACCAAATTATTTATTTGACTAAACCAACTGTTTCTATATCATATTCGATATTCTATTAACCCGTGTTTATTTAACTCTACTTGAGACGCAACCTAACTGCATGAAATAATGCTGTCCGCCGTTCAAACAATGTTACGAAATTCCTCATGCCCGGCCAATGTGGCTCCTATGGTAAACATAGGAAGTCAGTATTTGGTCAAAAGTTGCAGATTAGCATATGGCTTCGGAAAAAAAATTTACATTGCTTCAAAAAGCAAATTTCATTTGGTCGAAATGAAGGGCCGCCAAAATGGTCAAAAACGAATGGTATGATAGGAAAAGTTTCTACCGTTTATAAAACAGTTATTTACCACGTGATATATTTGGCAATAACGTGATTTCGATTTAAATTAGGAATGTATATGGCTATAAAGTTTATAGAATTAAGATTATGGATTGCTCGAATGCAGAAGCAGAAGCCATAGCCAATTAGTTATCAAATCATAGTCGAATATCTGAGCAGCAAGATATGTTGTAAATCAGCCATATGACTTGCCAAAAAGCCGTCATGGCATTGCACTTTTATTTTTTATCCATACTTACATACAAACTGGGGATGAATACCGCCTACGTCAGTGTCACCTGGCAATAGGATGGCTGGTATCATACAGAATGTTTAAAAAGGAAGTAAATAATTGCTAATTCCCTGTTATCCTTCTACAACGTGACGTCCAGAATAATTCTAAAATCAAACGAGAGAGCATAGAACATTTATGTATATGACTTGACGAAGAGACGGGAAATGTATAGTGGATATATAGTTTTAAATGTACACATATGAGAAATGTAAGAAGCTCCGAGGAGAGACTGGGTTCGTACCCAACGACCCAAGGTCCTTCTAAAAAGCAATTCTATGCAACGACTGAGCCACGCTTTCAAAAGTGGGAGGGGGGGGGGCAAATTTTGTAACCCTATAATTCGTAAGCATTAAAAGTTGCATACACGTGTACTTGGGTGTAACTAGCTGAGGATGGAAAATCGAATTTCGATTCTAATTTTGAATCAAAATAATATTCAAAAAACTGAATTAATATTTGATTCCTTTTAGCTATTATTTTTAACTAGAAAAAGGCCATCCGCGATGCGGATGGGAATCTCTTCTTAATGAGGATGAGATGAAATCTTGGGACCATTAATTATTCATTTACGTATTGCCCGTTTTGATAAAATGATTTGATTGGTTAGAAAGTTACCATGCACATTAATTGTGAAGAATACGTTTCGGCTTTGCCGGTTTTGACAAAATGATTCGATTGCATTGCTAACAAAAAGTGACCATGTACATTAAGTGTAAAGTGACATTGTACATTTAGGCATTGTCCGTATGGGTATTGCGGTTGGGAACGTTTTTGCGGCTCCCCCAGTTCTTGATAAAGAGTGATTACGGATTTATACGAGGTTTGGCATAAAATCAGGTTTCATTTCATTTTGACTTTATTTACGTGGTATTTCTCATTCAAGAAGGTTGAAAACTGATTCCGAGCAGTAATACATTCTGCCCGGCCTTCGGCCGGGCTCTACTTTATAAAATGAAGAGGAGATGCGGAGTCCCTTGCGCGTCAAGACCGCGCTGCTCTTCTCCCGTGCTCCGTCAATGAATGGTTATTACTGTTGTGGTTTCACGTTTCACTCCAACAATACATAAGTACCAACAACCATACACAGTACTCTTTACTAACTTTAAATGGATTTTTCATGAAATAAAGCTCCGACCTCGGATACTGTGTTGTTGTCAAGATGTTGAGATTATTGCCAACTGCTTTCTGGTAACAACAAAACTAAAATGCAGTATTCCAAAATAACTTTCAATGTTAACCTCAATCATTTTTCAAGCAAAAAAAGTTATAACTATTATTACTTAAATTATTACTTTTTTAAATAAATAATGTCACTACTTTCAGCAAAAAAAATTTCCAATAAAATCATTTTATCAATACCACTATGCCTTTGCTTTTTTTTCACAATCTTTGCAACTTTCACTCTCTCAGACTCTATCAGAGAGCCTTATGAAGAGCAGAGGCTCGAAACGTTGCTCCATATAAAATATATGTAAAATCGTGTGAAGCTTTGACCTTGCATTTTATTATCTTTGCAACTTTCAGTATAAGAAACGACCAATTGAATCAGAACGTTGCGTTCTACATTTGTACAACATGTAATGTGCTTATATGACGTCTGCCATCATCATCATCATTCATCCACACGAAGCTTTTAGTTAATAAGATTTCAAGGTATTTTTTCAGTGAAGTATGAAAGTGATTGTAACTATGCTGATTTTGAAAAAATCGTTATTCTAGTTCAGCGTAAGTATCTGTTATATTTTGGACTAATACATCTTGGAAACTTATTTCCAAGATATGTATGTGGGGGACCATTCATAATTTCCAAGGATCTTTTAATAAACATATCTCTACATTTTATGGTTCTAAATTAATTGTTAAGTATTAAATGAGCAGAATACTTTTTGCAGTTCCAAAGCTCGGATTGACATTAAATAATATCTTACAAAGAAAACAAACAAACAAGTAAAGCTTGGTCTTTATATTCAGAAATGTTATTCTGACTGAACTAGCCGAAACAGAATTTTATAATTAATGTATCTTTCCCTATTTTGTTCTAAAAGTTCGCCGAGGGAAATTACATGTAGCTGTAGTGTCACTCCCTGGCTCTACACTGGGAGGACAACAACCCTGGAGATGAGACGGTATTCAGCCCATGTATTCTATTTATTATAAGGCTTTTATTTACAATTCACTATTTAATTTCCAGTTGAGGAAAACTTTTCACTCTGTTGCATATCTTGAGCAGCTAAGAGCATTTTGAGTGGTGGCAAGCACCCAACTATACCGTGGAGGCCGTGGAGGGGGGGTGCTAATAAATACAATCTTATTTACAAGTGAATGTATGCGCAGGGTAAGTAAGTCTGTACAGGTTTTAATATTTCATAGAGTCTAGAAATCATTTCGAAGTACGACATACAGAAAAATTTCCTTCAGGGTTTGCAAACCATAACTTTGTGAGAAGTTCACGTGCTCGGTACTTGTGTTCCACTTTTATGATACCATATTTCCCATATGCTTTCAGCAACCTGACTGCTACAACTGGTTGTACTAAAGCGGTTATACTAAAGACTATATACTAAGAATGAATCCATGAATGTAATAATAATTTGCAAGGATAAAGTTTTAGCTAGGTATACAAAATAAATATTTCCCAGGCAATTTCACTAGGGAACACACTCGTTTTTACTATACCTCATAGTATTTTCATTTATTTATACATATGTACATCCTCCACAACCTACGCAAAAGAGTTCACGGGGTACGAATCCATATATACATATCAAGCTCTCGCAGTCAGCATACTTTCTGGTTTGTCGACATGGAATGCATACATGTTTATACGGGTATCCTCTGCATCCCACGTGCATATACATTTTTCCATGAGTTCGCTGGGTACGAACGAAAGCATGAATAAAGCTCAAGCATGCTTGCTTAACCTCACTAATGCAATCATTTTAAAGTAACTTTATATTTTTAAGCTTTCTATGTTTAAACAAGCTGTTGAACTATACAGAAACCTCGTAATAAAACTTGACACGAGAATTTTGAACAACTGCCGAGGTCGATGTTCAAGTTTCTTAGTGTGCTTCGCTCTCGTTCCCTATAAAGTCAAGTTAGAAGATCTATCGCATACGCAATGCTGGAACTAGAGAGGCTGAACAGATTGTCTGAAATAATGCCTTCCTTAGATTTTCCGGGGTTCGTAGAAGAGCACCACGGGGGAGCAAAATGTTTGTTCAGTAGCGTATAGAAGCACGATCCATTTGACGAAATAGTTCATTAGTAAATTTATTAGGAAAAGTATAGAATAATACATACAAAATTTCCTGATTTTGTATGTAGAGAAATTGCTTGCTGACAACTGAGGAGCAGCAGTTGCCATGTTTCCATTTACCTCATTCCATGGGAGGTTAGGAGGATGCCCCTATAAAATTGGTTCATACTACAAGATCTTCACAGAATGTTCACAAATGCTTGCTAGAAACAAGCCTCATTTTGCTGTTTCTAACAGTTACGCCTCTCCGTTTGGACCAGGCATCAAGGATCGATTTGATTCTCCACAGCAAGGAAATTTAAAGGAACTTGGTATTTATTTATCCTCATCAAAGAAAGCATCAGCAACTTTGCAATACCAACTTGTTATAAGACAATTTTAGCATAGAAGAATTTTTGGCTCCTATATCCAAAGTATAACTATTATTGTAAGAGAAATTTTGAGAAATAATATTGTGTAGTGTAATTTCTTTATAAAGTATTTCTCTACTCAAATCGTAATTAGCCATGTGTAATTGAAAGTCGGTTAAGTATCTCCATCCATACTTTATTCCTTACTATAATAAGTTACAGTCTGGAATTAACAGTGCAGAGGTACAACAAGAGCTAACTAACAATGGACCCTTTTTTCATGATCACCTCCGATTTCAATGAACCAGTACTCTTTGGAAAGCTCTTTCAGAGAT
>JAQFXU010003672.1:0-15555 GCA_034693705.1 Spatulosminthurus flaviceps
CCTCAGTCGAGCGCGTTATCCGTTGAAAACCATTATTAATACCATGAAACAACCTTATTTTAGATTCAGTTTTGTACCTTTACGTGTGCTTTTGCGTTCCTTCGAGAAATTTAAAGTTCACAAACCTCTGTCATATGCATGTGCTATATTAACCTGTATGACATTTTACCAAATTGGTAAATCGTATTAAATCCGTACAAAGAAATTCTCAAAAACAAGCTGGGGGGTGGGGCGCTCTCTTTTAGGAATTACCGCTTTCTGTGAACAATACCTCCACATGGGGGCTGCTGTTGAAATGAAATATATTTTCTATTTTCTATAATCTATCGAATAAAGTGTCGATGTGTTCTCACTTTATGTAAATGGTAGGTATAACTGTATAAAGAAAAGGAATCTTTCAATGAATGGAATGGTTATCAAGTTAATTTTGGTGGATACATACGTCAGGGTGTTTTGAAAAACTTGATTTTAAAGTTGTTGCAAATCTGAAACTTTAAACTAATTTTTGCAATATTTCTTCTGGCTTTCCAATATCTCCCAAACGAATAGACAATGCAGTGGGAAATTATTTTTAACATTAGAATATTTAGAATCCTTATAATTTTGTAATTGCGCATGCACTCAAAGGCAATAAAACCTCCAGTTATTATTATTATTATTAAAACTCCAGGTAAATCAGCAGAATTTTGTAGAAATATTTGCCCCCTAAATTTTTAAAATTACGATCATTGTGAACTACGGTTACCAGCTTGACTGAGAGAAACGTCTGAAGATTTCATCCATGTACTTTTGCAGTCAAGCAATATTGATATGTGACAAGTGTGAAAAACATGATGACAAGGTAAGTTGGGAATGGAAAAAATGGATCACAGGGACGGGACAACAATGTTGAGTGCCCAGCTGTACTAACAGAGACCTTTAGGTAGACAGCCTACTCGGAAACGATCATTATGCAATAGATAGTAAATAGATAGTAGATGAATAAAACCCAAACGTTATTTTAAAAGACTTTGCTTGGTGGTAGTCAAGTTTCTCCAAGCTGACTTTTTAGAGACAAAAATGTTGTAGTAAATTCCTACAACCTGAATCTTCTTTCAGATTCAAAAATCTGGGGAATTAGTACAACACAATTTGTTAGAAAAAAATGTGAAGTAAAATGTTTTCAGAATAATTATTTTAGCATTCTTGCAAACCCAAGAGAAAGTCCCTTTCATATTTGTATTAATTCAAGGATTTCATGCATGGAAAAATTTCCCGTCCTATTTTTTCCTATTCCATTCTTATCTCCCTAATCCCCGTACTTAACCATGCATTGAAAAATTTCAGCTATACAAAATACCCCAAGTCAGGGTCCCTGACCTAAAACAAAGTCACCATAGCGGATTAACTCCACGGTAATTTTCCACACGGAAAACAATTGATCCTCCCAAGTATTCGTCTGCATAAAAGGAGCATGCCACCCCGCTTCAAGTTCCACACCCACATCTAAAATTATCATTGCTTAAAATAAGTACTTGAACCCTTTCCAAGGACTTAAGCCTCGGTCTACTTTCATAATTTTTACACCAAGGTTTCACAAATCCTCACATCAGCCCCTTCCAAACTCCAGCAAAAGACGTAGACTTTGCCACTCAAGTCTTCCGACTTGTGCTTATTTTCTCAAATATTTAAGTAATCAACTCACAAAGTACACATCTGATACCTGGCACATCATTAAGTATATTTAAGTACACATCCTTATAATCAGTCCTTGCGAAAAATTAGATCCTACATACAATATCAGTAATGCCCTGTCAATTTTTAGTTATCTATATAAATATGTATTTATTCATCCAGCGATCTGTAGCTCATTCATTACGCTGAAGTATACATACGTACGCATATTTATTATTAAACTAACAATAAGTCTTTACTGTACATTTTAAATTACCAACTGATTCCAAAAGATTGTACTAACCCACCCCGCTTCAAGTCCCACACCCACATCTAAAATTATCATTGCTTAAAATACTTGAGCCCTTTCCAAGGACTTAAGCCTCGGTCTACTTTCATAATTTTTACACCAAGGTTTCACAAATCCTCACATCAGCCCTTTCCAAACTCCATCAAAAGACTTAGACTTTGCCCTCAACTCTTCCGACTTGTGCTTATTTTCTCAAATATTTAAGTATTCACACAAAGTACACATCTGGTTCCTAGCACATCATGAATCATTTTTAAGTAAATACACATCCTTAAAATCAGCCTTTACGTCTTACGAAAAGTCAGAGCATAAATGCAATATCTCTATACCCCAATCTATTAGTTAAGTACTTAAATATCTATGTATTGATTCATCCATGCACGCAATCTTCAGCTCATTCAATCCACCAAAGTGTACATACATACGCATAATTATTAAACTGTAACCATACTGTACATTTTAAATTACCAGATGATTCCAAAAGATAGGGTTACTACCATCTTTTGGAAGTTGGGTTCTACTACAATATTTTAAATTGTAGCTGGCTCTTCTCTCATTCACTCAATATACGGTTCTCTTCATCGCGATCATTAACATTCTGTACGGTTTCCATCCACAAAATACGCCGGCTATAATGATAATCTACCTATATAAACATTGGATTGATGTGAATTGCTTCTTGTGGATGGGATGCGGAGCGCGGGGTATATACAGATACTGTATATAAGGAGAGACGGAATTGAAATCCAACTTTTGTGTATTAATATATACATAAGTATTCAGTGCGTTTGAGAATACTATGATGAGTCTACGTAGACAGACGTGAGTACTTATTAGTGAGCCGAGCGGCTATTGAAAGGGGCGAAGGTACAAACAAAACCACCCTATATAGTTACTTGAGGTCTATAGTCTATCAGCAGCTTTTACGAATGAGTGTATGTGTATATATCTATAACTTTTGTCGTTGACTTGAAGCGGTTTTGAGCAGTACGTTCACTCTTCAAACTACTTTTGGCCTAGCGTGAGTCAAATGAACCTGCTGGAATATATTGCCGTGGAAAAAGATATTAGTTTTGAATGTGAACATATAGCGAAAAAGTTTAGGAAAAATTAGGGATATATATAAAGTGCTACGAGAGTAACGAGAGTATGAATACTAAAAGTTGTAGTGCAACACCACATCAACATACACATACACAATACACATTTGGTTTGAGTTTAGTAGTCATTGTGAACGGTAGTAAAAAGGAGCTTTTTGATGATTGATCGCAGAAACCTTTTAACCTTTATTAAAATATAATAAATTATATACTTAGTGACTACAGGAAATTTTTGTTTTTTTTGACAACTATAGAAATATTATTGCTAAAAGAAACGGCTATATTGTTGCATATTGTTATATAATAAGTTGAAGTAGCAATTAGCAATTGGATTTTTGAGTGTGTGAATTCGAGTGTTGTGATTTGGAATTTATAGATTGTCAAAATTAAATCATATAATATATTGGATTTTGCAGTATCATAGACAGCTCTAATATTTCAGTAAAATAATAATAATATTATTATATACAAGCTACTGCTCACAGTATTGTTTATTTAAAAAAAAATCCGAGTGTGTGTACAACCTGATCATGGCTCGACTGACTGATGTGTTCAGGGGAGGTGATGCTGCTTACAAAAACTTGAAGAGTCGTAGAATACCAATATCTTGTGAGGATAACATAACGGTGTGTAATAATTACATTACTTTTTCAAATTACCTTACGAAAGCTTGGAGTTGAAAAATCTTGCTGTTGTGTTGTTATTCTCGTTGGTCTTTAATATGTTTGAATTTATAGAATTTCCCCTTCAGACTTCCTCATCGTGTGTTAATGTGTAGTGATGTTTGCTTGTTTAGCTCGTGCCTTTGAATATCTATAGTGCAATGAGGAGGATAACGGTTTTGGTTCGGAGTCGGTGGAAATGTTTGACAGCCAGGAGATTTGTTTAATTTTCTTTTATTGGGCATAGTTGAATGCGTGTGACAAAAACTTGAGGGAATTTGTTTTAATCAACCTCCTTTTGGGTGGTGGGATTTTTATGTATAGTATAATAATTACTTTAAGTGGAATATTCGCTTAAGTGTATGTGCAACACTGAGTGTTGTTGACGGTATCGCATGCTTCAGTTGACATCGAGTGTAGCAACTGGCTCTTTCGCATGTCAGTTGGGGAATTTACGCAAAAATAGTTCTAAACAGAAAGTAAGAGAATAGTTAGGTTGATTTTATGGCTGACAATGAGAATTCCGGGGAGGTATGCACGGAGTTGTGATTATTTCATGATGTGTGAGTCACTTTTTATATGTGGTGTTTGTAGTGGTACAGAAATTTCACTTGGGAGACAATAGCACAAGGGAATGTTTGTATTGGGATATTAAATTAGTCAGTGAATGCCGATAAGGAGTCGTCATGGGATTTTTTGTAGAGGATTGAGGAGAGTTAAGTTAAGAATAAGTAGATCGAGGGATTATTGGAAGCAAGTATTTAGGATGATTCAGTTGTTTACATCGAAGAATTTACTCTGTAATAATTCAATCAGGTATTTTGAAATGTGTCCTTGGACATAAATTGTTCCTTCAACAGCGTAACCTTTTTTGCTATAATTTGGTACTGTCAGTATCAAATTTTTTAATAAGAGTTAAACAATTCGACATTGAATTATTCAAGCTGGACACAGTAAATGAACCATTTACCGTTAATAAGAGTTCCGTTTTGTCAAAATACTGCATATGTAGACATGCTAAAAAATATTAACTCTTTGGAATGTGGAGCTTTCAGTTTCAGGCCGTTGAAATAGCCGACTGAGGAGCCAGAAGGTGAAGCTCGCGTTGCTTTTTGAAGTCAGTATGTTTCGAAGTTATTGTTAAAAACCGTGCTCTAATAATTATTGTTGGTGATGCTTTAAGTTGTTAAAGGAACGCGTTATTTCTTTACTACAGTATCATTAGGGGAATTCTATTAGCTTGATTTCGTGTAGAGTTTGCTTTATTTGGTGGACATTCTTGCTCAGGTTAAAGTTTGTTGAAAAGAAAGTTTTGCGTGAACCGAAATTGTATGATAGTAGGGCTCAGAAATTGTTATGTTCATATGAACATCAAACTAATTTAATTTTGTTAAGAAGACCTGTTACACAAGTTGTACTCGTCATGATACTTGTATTCTGTCGAAAAGGCATGGGCGGGGGTTAATATTTATTTGAAACCATTTTTTGTCACTACTAATAATAAGTATCCTAAATAGTAGGCTGGATGGAAAGAGATCATTGCAGAAGCAAATTTTTGCTCAGATATTTGAAGTCCTAAATTAGTACCACCTATGAAGAGAACTCCTACCACTGTTTGTCTGTTTCGGTTATATGTGATTCTGTGAAGACACTTAAATATCCGTGTTGAAATTTTTTACTTGGTATAAATACCGTTGGGGGAGTATAGAAAATTCACTGAAGTTCTCGTTGCACCGGTGCCTACAAAATATTTCTTTGCGTTATGAATAACTTTCACCTATCATACGCTTATTGTTATGTCCTGCATTCCTTCCCTAATTAATGTCGTGGTGCAAAAACACGAACATCTATTCTGTATGGCTTTGCTCTCTCTCTCTCTCTCTCTCTCTCTCTCTCCCTCTCTCTCTCTCTCACTGTCTCTCTCAGCATTTCGAAACCGTACGGTAATGTATTTTTGCTATTGAGTCTTTGCAGTCGTTTAGCCAGCCATCAGTCTCTCAGTCAGATGTTTAGATCGAAGTGGGTACATAATCTCGAACATGCAATATTCGCAGTAGTATGTTTTCACGCAGTTCCCACTTCACTACTTCACTCATTCAGAATTACTAACTCATAACTATAGCGTCAAATATGCTCATTTTATATTTGTTGACGATGGTGATGGTAAACTCTATAGTCTAAATGATTGTACTGTCGTGTACAGTATTCCACTTCCCATAATCTCATGTAGGTTATTCAATGAGTTGTAAAAACTTGTTCCACTCCTCAACTTTACGCTTACTTTACGTCCGTAACATTCTTCTTGAGTCTTGACTGTTGTCACATCACCCGTAGATTGACGTTATTATTGGTAGTACTAACATGAAAATCGTGGTACCAAAAACGTGCTAACAATCCTGGTAGTGACTTGACAGCTCTTACTAATTCAAACCCATGTTATGAGTTTCTCAAAATTTAAAAGTAGAATTTCAGTCTTAATATGTTAAAATTTTCATTAAATCTTAATTTATAAAGCTGAATTATTTCATTGAGGGAAATTGATGAACTGGAAAATCCACAAGAGGAAGTAATACATATATATATACTTATACTCCAACCTCTACCTGTTAAGGTCTGTCGGAGTTCACAAGAGGAAGTAGTACGCTTATGTGTATTAAATGCGCTGCCATTGTTCAAAATTTTTTAGTTGAAACTGATAGTTGAAACTTATTCAGTGGGTAGTTAGATAGTTTTCTCAAATTATGGGCATCTTTATGTTTGGATGCAGAATATTTAATAGTTATAATATCGGCATGGAATAAATACATACGAATATTTTTTAAATGATTGTGCAAGCTCTTTAAGCTTAAATCTTAAAATTAAAAAATAATATATATATAAACGTTGGAACTCAGAGTACATAATGAATTGGATTCATAACTGGTAGATATTTGCTTGGTAAATACTTTTTCATCCTGTAAGTTCATTAGGTATGCATGTAAATACTTTATTATTGTAGTCACTATAACATTCACTGTGCTGTTCATTGGGAGAAAAATATAGAGTTGGCAAAACCCAGGCTGTTCATGGACACACCAAGTTTTAAAGTTTGATTGCTGAAATTAAATGGCGGTATTTCAAAAGTCATAAATAATGGTGTAGCAAGCTGTAAGAGTAAACAATAATGTGGGTGGCTTGATAGTACTGATGTAACGCATATAGATGAATGATACATCTAGATAGGGTTTGTATACACTGCAAGACAAGGCTGCCGCTTTTAGTTGTTATTATTGAAACAATTAATTTTTATTTCTAGATGACGATGGAAATGGATTCGGGTTACTTAACATGTGATGACAGTTATCTGCCAAGCAAGACTGAACTAGAAGCATTCATGAAAAAATATCGCCTACTCTCAAAAGAAGACGTTGAAAATGCTCTCCAAGTAGTTAGTTCAGAGTTCGTGGCAATTTTGAATCAAATGGTTCCCTGTGTAGGATGTCGTCGAAGGTATGGAATACATTGATGGGAATAAAATAAATTTTACTCTGTAGGTAGTTGTTTTCGTTTAAGTCAAGTCACTAATTTCTGTGAAATTGTGAAAGGACGAACGAAATGTTGTATCTGAAAATGGTCCTTTATGTTTGGAAGACGTATGAAGACATGTATTTTTAACCATCTATATTTCATAATTTTAGCGCTGAAACTCTGTACCAGCAAGTTACGGATTATGGATACTCAGCGTTTCATCCTCTTGTGGTTGATGCTACTGGAACTCTTACTCTACCGAAGGACAAGCTAACCAGCAAATTTTTGTGTACTCTGTTCCACTGTCCTAGGTAATTATTACTAGATTTCTACGTTTGTGTATCTGCTTTATTATAAAGTCTAATTATGCTTCAACCAATATTCTAAGTGTATTAGATTTATTCCAGACCTTTTAATGAATTGTACTTTTTTAACAGCACGAAAATGACCACATTGATGGAATCGTTAAGTAAGTGTAAGTCTGGAAGACGGTGTTTGTTGCATTCCTTGGAGTCACAGCGAGTCCGTACCGTTAGCTCGTGGGTAGATGTTTGGGATTATATGGACGAGAAATGTCAAGAGCATGTGGTTTTGGTTGATACTAAAACTTTGTATGAAACCTTGGACCGCTATCTAAGAAAACATCGGTTCTGTTCCGAATGCCGGACAAAAGTTTGCCGAGCATATAGTATCTTAGTTGGTGAAGTGGACCACACAACCGAACCTGGCTACATTCCGAATCTCTACGAGGGCATTGAATGCTGTAAAGAAGATCATCACCTTCATGTTCTTTGTAAAACTGAATTTGTTAGTCGTCTCATCGCAAAAGCGGTACCTGAACTTGTGGGCAGGTCAGAGTTTGAGTCAGTTCGAAGTTTTCTTTTATCTTACTTATTATTATTTTAAATAAGCTTTATCAGTTTTTTTGTGAAAAATAACTTGAAGAACCATATGGAATGAATAATACATTTTTAGGATTTGCTTGGATAAATAATAATGACCTTAGTCTTGTTTGTTTAGCCGTCGGGAAAGGCACGCGAAAACAATGGAGATTGCTCAAGAGGAGGTCCTAACGTGTCTAGGATTGACGGTTTTTGAACGCCTTCATCGTATTCAACAAAGATTTCGAGAGGAAGAAAGAACATGGGAAATAATAATGTGCATTGCTACCCAAGCTCTAAGACGTAGTTTTGAAATGGCTGTAGAAAAAAAGCTTGGTGTTTCTCAGTTAGAGCTTTTGTGTGAGGAAATTAGCAAAGAAGAACAAGTGAAGCAACAGAAGAAGGAACTCAAGAAGCAAAAGAGGAAAAGGAAGAAGGAAAAGAAAGCAGAAGAAAGTGTGCAGGTTAGAAAAAAGTCTTAAACATTTCCATCATTGGCATAAAGGTATTAAGAAACATAACACATAAAAAGAAGTATAACACCTTTCAAATGTTCTTGCAGGAAGAAGAACCAGAATTTGCCGAAACCGTAGAAACTGGAGAGGTACCAGATGAGGTAATAATTTTTAAAGTTATCCAATGCGGTGGCGTCAACGCATTCTATCCATGCCAGATCTCTGCTGTTGAAACTGAACATCACTGGAATTGTTACTGTTTGTTGGTTAATAGGTAGTAATTGTTGAAACTGAGAACAATTGCCCTTGTACTCCTAAATCAAACGGCAAGAAAAAGAAGAAGAAAACAGCGAAAGGAAAAAGCAAAACCAAAGACTCATTATTGTTATGTGTGAGTATGGGTGATGGAGAAAAGGTTCTTCCTGATCCGGCTCCTCTTTGCCAATCCTCCCGCTGCTCCTCTGAGACCTCAAGAGACTGCGGATATTCTTCTGAATGTAATAATGATCACGCGACGTGTAGTTCCCCTGAAATTTCCGAGATAGCTTGTTCAGAAAATTTTTGCACGCATAATTTTGGCGAATGCCATGTTAGAAAAACTGGCGAAGATAAAGTAAAAAATTCAATTTCACTAGAAAATGTTGATGGTAGTAGGTTACCCATTCCATACAGGAGCTTAGAAGAGCAATTAGAGGTAAGCCTTAATTATTAGATTATTTACTTTACATAAATCTGCTGCTTGTCATTGTCAGTAACTATGCTAGTATTGACCATTACATAATACTTGAATTCTGTCTTTCATGTTACCAGTCCTCCTGTTCTTCGGATGATGATAATGATTGTATTCCTCAAGAAGAATTGTCGGCGATTTATGATCCTATGTGGGGAAAAAGAAGAGAGTTGCTCCGCGAGGAAATCCGGTCTCGTTTTAATGATTTAGTGTTGCGTTCATCGCAAACCAATCATAATGATACGGATTCTGCACATTCTCAGATTTGTCTAGGATGTCTGGAAGACTCTGATAAAATGTGCCAAGGGGTTCCAACGGAGCCTCTTGAAGAAAGTTCTGGCGGTAAAAAAGGTGGTAAAGAAAACATGAAGAAACTGCAACGCCAAACTGGAACGAGTAGAACAAGACAAGGGCAAGGGAACAAGAGATACAAGGGGAAAAATCGCCGGTAAATAGTTCAAAAACAAAGTCTGTCTAAAAATAAGTTTGTATTTACTCAATTCATTTTGTTACGTTTGATGTTTCTCGCAAATTGGTTTTCTAAATTATCAGACGACCTCTGGCTTAAATGTATTCAATTCCTAGTTATTTTTCATGTATTTATTACATCGGAGCATGTTGGGAGCAGAATTCCGGATTTTTCGCTTTTCACCTGACTTGAAGTGACCATGAACCATCTTGAGCAGTAGTATGTATAAATCTAGACACATGTCACTGTTCAACTTCCGAAAAATTTTAATCACTGCATTTGCACAATGTATTTTATGCTAAATTATTAGAATCATTGATTTAACGTATATTTGTTACATTAAATGATCCCAGAATATCCACACAAAACATTTGCTTACGCCTGCAACCTTTAGTAATTTTATCAAGAAATCTAGATAGTTAATGTATCTAGAATTTGCTCCCAGCTGTCAAGAAAATCAAATGCAGGTGCGTGAAAATCTCATTGACTTGCAAAATTATTTATCTATAGGCTGTTGATGTCACTGTTGCCTGCATTGAATCACTTCCTAGACTTCGAAAATGTTGTGAAGCTTTTGATGATTCTTTTACTTTTGACAAGGTTGGGTCGGTTTTACATTGCTGATATTTTGTATGAGGTGGCTACTCGCAGGTTAACGCGATAATTCTGTAGCATTCAAATGTTAATTAATATGTGCGGTAGAAGTTGATCTTTTGCGAGACATTGCAAGATTGCAGGTTGCTCAATCGCAAGTCTAGCCGTCTGTATTGAGTGTGTGTTGGATTTATTGTAAAATCAAACGGTTAAGATTTGAGGTATGCGAATTTTTAAAGAAAGTACATAATTTCGATAAATTGCAACAAATGACATTCCTTTCCTATTTTTTCACAGAATGCCAATGATATCACGATATCAGTAGACATGTTGAGTTATATTTCAGTAGTCGCTGTAACATTAGAATCTACTTTGATACCACAAATTAAATTACGCATTTATAGTACTTTCGTTTCATACGTACCTTCGCTGCTAGTGTTTTTTCCCACTGGGTCTACCAAAACTATATATAGTGTCTAAGTCAAAGCCAAAACAGAATACATTTTAGTGGAAAAAGATTCCATTGTAATGAAATATTATATTACATTTGAAGTACTATGTGATTCAAAAGAGATTCAGGGAGAAATAGAGGATAAAATGTCATCTGGTAAGAGAGAAATCTGAGTATCTTTGGTATAGCTGAATGCAATGTCACTTCGTGGCATATGTATATAACGTATGAAATGTATTAATTATCTACTCATGACCTGCATTATAGATATTCCATGTTAATTCTTTCCTGATATGAAGATATTCAGATTTGTCTTTTATCCGATGATAGTAATTCATAATAATAATGATAATTAAATAATTTTCAACAGGTTTGTATTCGTACTTTTTCTGTAAACTTCTGTTCTTATTTTGTAATAATTTAAGACCATAATATTTGCACAACAATGTCAATCTAATTTATGCATTATTAGTATGAGCATTCATTCATGTAGTCAAAGTTGGTCGTTGAAAACCATCGTCATTCCTATACCGTACCCTATAATTTATTCCCCCTTTGAAGCCGTTTCAGTCTCATTTTTGATGATGCAGTTTGAACATTGCTGGTTCGAAACATGAATAAATCAAATGAATTTATAGAAGTGCTTATCATGTCTATGTCCTTTTGCTTCAACTTCTAATTCGCATTTTTTTTCTTCAACAAGTCCATTTTTTCCATTTGCTTAATGCTCGCACAAATAAAAAAAACATATAATGCAATTAACCGCGTCAGTCTACGTTTTTACGTATAGCAAATGTACTGCCAAACCATAACACGTTGGATACAATAATTTTATTGAAGAACTTGAAGTGTTCTGCCTCAGAATATTTATGATATTTACGTACCTGCCAACTTAAGCAGGCTAATAGATATCCTCACTTATCATTAATATGTAGTGCGGCCATTTCATCAGGAGTTCACTCAGCATGTCATATTATTTATTGTTCGGCAAAAATATTTTTATATAATAGTACATACGCATGTATTTAAATGGCATGGAAATAAATTCAGTCAACGGAGAGCAGCTGTAAAAATGTAAAAGCTTAAAATTCTATAGATACAACAATTATTTATTATTAAATACCACTCCCATTACATTCTTTTGGGTTTCTCATTGTGTAAAAATTGTAATGGCAGTTGGCAATGTTTGCATATGCTATACAATTACACTCGAAAATACACTATTAATCTTAACCTTAATGCGGTCTAGCCAAATTTAGCATAATATAAAACTATGACTGTAGGTATTATTAGTTAAATATACATAAAACATATTGAATTAACTCTTAAAATTCCAGAGTGATACATGAGAAAAATGTAAAGCTTGAAAGTTCAAAACATGTAGTTAAAAGTTGAGACATTAATTTTTTCAACGATGGGTTAATTAGTTTATTGCTCTCTTGTTGATTATTTTTCAATCTAATTTCCTACCTTTGTTTTTTGATAGATTAGTTTATAATTAGAGTTTAAAGTCAGCTGGTTCCCTGCTTCCATTTAACGAACGCATGGATCATTGGAGCTAATTATTATCAATATGGGTGGAAATGCAGTTAGTCACAGACTGAATTACACATTTGGAATTTATATACATGTGGAGGTAATAATCCTGGAATTTAATTAAAATCTTTCCAGAGTAAAAATAGAGGAAGAGGAGATGTCGAAGATTGCATAAATGAGTATCATTCCTGTGTCGGTGGTGACGGCATCAGCGATGTAGCAAAGATATCAAATCCTAATGGGAAAAGATATTCAAACGACAAGGCTTTGCACGCTCGTTGGGAACAGTACATAGAGGGAACAGTAGACAAGCAACCATCAGCTAACCTAGAATCGTGCTCTAAAGAGAGCTTGCTAAACTCCCGAAATTCCACGGATAATATAACACCATCTAGTCGAGGTGATGATCAACTGTCCCCATCAACAGTTTCAACAATCCCAAATTTACTTCCACCGAAGATTAGGTTACAAATTTTATCGCCTGTCCATTCTCGTGTACAACTTCAGAACTCCCAGAAGAATGCCCAAGACTTAGCTAGTAGAAACCAACATAGGCATATTGCTGGACCAATTTTTATACCAGGAGTTAGTAAGACCAGTGGAGGGTTATCATCTCTTCTGTTCATCAAAAAACCTTGTGAGAAATGTCCAGAGAATTCTTGTCAAGAAATCCACACCGAAAATCTGCAGCCAGAGCAACTTGGACTTTACCAAAATCGTTTAGCGTTGCATCATCCATCCTTCCGTAAAAGTAAAAATCAATTAACAATTAAGCCATCGCAGGGAGTTTCTCAAAATCTCAAAATTAAAATTCCCAAGGAATTTAATTCCAAACTAAATTCACAAGAACATAGACCCAACGTGAGACCTGTAATCACCGAGGCAGGAACTTCACAACATGTTTACAATATCCGACCAGTTACACGAACTTTGAGTAAGCATTCAATAAAAGCTGCAATTACTAAAAAACCACCTACGAAAATAACCAAGTTACGAAGAACTTCAAGTCATCGGTTGGCCGATGGTCGACAAACCACGGCATTGTCAGGATTATCATCGAAAAAGCTTAAAGTCAAAGGATTACAAAACTTTGTGAATACGCACAAACCATGTCCACCACTATGGGCCAAGCAATTCCCTTGTAGGAGCAGATTTCATCCTGACAACTACCTCTATGATTTTGAAGGGTTCAATGCTCCTAAACGTCCTGTAACTGAAATGGATAAATGTTCTAAGAAATGCGGTAGATGCAACAGATGTGGTGTTTATGCTGACAATATTTGCCAGAAATGTGGCAATTGTAAGATGGATTGTAAATGTCCTATAACAACACCACTTCCAACTGCCGAGCATTTCCTCTCACAAATTTTTGGAACTGACTGGACTCAAACTCAAAAGGTTGAAGTGAATGGCCATCCCGTCATACCCGATAAGCCAAGACTAAACTTACATGATGCCAGCAGTAATAATCCTTTGAAAGTCTCACAAAATAAAGCTCCAGAGGAACCGCAAAAAGTCATGGCTACTGGATATGATTCTTACTCACCCGTCCCTAATCCAACTCCAGCTCTTCCTTCTTATCCCACTTATCCTGGATATGGCTATAGTTATCCCGGTTACGTCCCATGGCCCACAAGTTACCCACCTGGTTACTACCCCGCATATTCACCCATGCCACCACCCCCTCCGTATTATGGATGCACCCAACCACCGCTGATTCCTTCTCCGTATAATTACCCTGTTGGACCCAATAAAACCGATACGAATGGATAATCGTTACTATTTTTTGTTGATTTACATAGCAAATATCTGCCTACTCAAGCATGACATATTCCTGGTCTTTATGATCTGGTCATAATTAATAATATGCATCGTACTAATTTCTATTTCTATTGGATGATATATTTGAACTAGGAAAAAGCCAGCCACCAAGCGGCTGGAAAATTCAACAGTGAGAAAATGCAGCTGGGTAAAAGCACAGAATTCTAGCGGGGCATATTTTCGCATAGTTCTTTGATTTGTTGTCGAGTTGTTGCGCGTGGGCACAATTGAGAGCAGACACTACGACACGATCAAGTTAATACCTTATATTGATATACTAGAAAAAGGCCATCCGCGATGCGGATTGGAATCTGTTCTTGATGAGGATAAGATGTAATCTTGCGTCCATTAATTATACATTTAGGCATGGCCCGTTTTAGTAAAATGATGTGATTGGTGAGAAAGTTACACCATTCAGTAAAAGGATTATTGAAATAATTGGTTTCACTTTTTATAAAACACGGCGGCAGGTCGTTGCTTTGCATTTCATATACATATTTACGGACTCCGACCATCATCACTCCTTCTTCCTTTTTATTAGTTACGAGAAATTAAGCCATCCGCGATGCGGATGGGAATCTTCTTCTTGATGAGGAGGATGATGAGATGAAATCTGGCAACCATGAGCATTAATTGTGAAGAATCCATTTAGGCATTGCCGATTTTGCAAAATGATTTGGTAAGAAAAAGTAACTGTGTACATTAAGTGTAAGGAATACATTTAGGCATTGCCTATGTATTGGGTATTGAGTATGGGTACGTTCGTTTCAGCTCTCCCGGTTCCTCATAATGAGCGATTAAGCATTTATAAGTTGGCAGAAAAGTCAGGATCTTGTGATTGATTATTGCCAACTAAACTGCTTTCCGATAACAACAAAAATAAAATGTAGATCAGTATTGCAAAGCAACTTCAAGTAAAGTAAGCTTTTTTAGCAAAAAAAGTATTAATAATATTAAAAACTTATTTCAGAAAAAAATGCCCAATAAAATCATTTGGTCAAAACCGCTATGCTGTTGCTTTACAATCTTTGCAACTTTGAGTGAAAAACATCCAAATGAATCGTGACGTTGCGTTTTACGTTTGTACAACATGTAATGTACATATACGACCAACCCCGACAATCATCCTCCTCGAAGCTTTTAGTAAGTAAGATTGGCTAAATTGGCTTATGGTTGCCTATGTTTCGTGTGATAGACTGCGTTGTTGTCAAGGTTGCGGTAATTATACAACATCAGAAAAAATAACTCCGCTCGAAGTTTCATTCGTTTTTTATCAAAAGTAGTATTAGTTTGTTGTACTATCTATTTCTTTTACTATTTTTTATTTCAAAGAAGAGTAATAAGTAAAATTTTATTATTATTTTTTGTGCAAAAGTATTGTTGTTT
>JAQFXU010003673.1:0-15555 GCA_034693705.1 Spatulosminthurus flaviceps
GCTAATTTTTTAATTCTAAAATTGGAATTATAGGCGTCCAAGCCTTACTAATAACATATCCTTTGTTAATATTCATTCACGTTTGCTTGGACTACTGTATTGCTAGTCCTGCCTTGATTTCCCTTAAAGGCAAATTTGGTTCCTTCAAAATAAAGCGTGCATTGTTCCAATCAATCTGATGCGTCATTCCAATAATCTATATTGGTTTTTTGTTCCAACAATTTTGTCAAAATTTCCATACTTTTTGATGTGAGCTATTATTTTAAAAGCTATCCACAGGATTATGTTGAGAAATATTCGTTGGAAAAGCTATTTTAGCTTACCCAAATTCATTGGTACTGCGTTTATTTTAAAATGGAGCCATTGTCAACGGTAAACGCCGTTTGAAATATTTTTTCAAAGATGTAAAGGCCTTTATCTATTAGATGGTATGTAACAGAGGTTAACAGAATAAGATGTGAATCAATAATCTGTGAGTGTAAGTCACAATCAGAGAAAGCACACATTGCATCCCCAACACAAAGCTCTTGCTGATCTCCATTATCCACTTTACAGTTTACATACAACTGATTATAGATTCTTTAGAATTAAAAAAAATATTAAATTCTGTGTGTCATGGAAACTTTGAGATTTAAGTTACTTTAGCTTAGGATTCCGATTTTTAAAAAGCGGGTGCACTACCAAATGCAATTTATTGGGGGCTTGAGGGCATTGAGATTCCTGTGAAATTGTTTATTTTCCGTGTTGTAAGATTTACAGCTTACACAATAGAATAATGCGTATCTGCATAATAAACTACTAATTATTAGTCACAAACTTTGTTCGATTGTTCAGATGCTTAAGCAGTTATGAATCCCCACCCAAATATATACAAGGAATTATTTTGGTGCTGCTCCTAGACGCCGATTGTAGAATTATTAGCGGGTCGCTAATAATATATATATGTCGTGAGGAAAAATGTGTTTCAACAAATACTAGACTGGTACACAAAATATCACAGGATCAAGGTAAAGTTGATATTTTGTAATCCACGATACTTTTCTTCATAATAGTATTTTTGAAACTATTTTTTTTCTAAACGAATTTTAAAGGACGCTCAAAACTTCGGAATTATATTTATATACAATCATTAATGGATTAAAAATTTTGCAAATCCTGTAAAAGTGATTTATGGTGAAATGAACTTTGTTTCATTATTTGTTATACGATGCGTTTTTGTAAATTGCTATGTGGGTGCAATTTTTTCTTGCACCGTACACTTACTTAGTTTTTGTTCCTCCACTTAATAATTTTGATACATGCTTCCAAAGACCAATCGAATGCATGATCATTTACACATGGACCTATTAATATACGCTTCAATTTAACTAGCGGCGTTTAACTTCGACAAAACAAATCAAAAAGTAAATGACAAACTATCCTTGCCCATTGTAAATCCAGCTAAGAAAAAAAATTCTTTAAATTAATCGGAAAAAAGTGTGTGGATTAAAAGCTATAATGTATAATTTTTTAGTTTACGAGTGAAAATTGGAACTCTATAAAATGCTTTCATGCTGAGGCTTAAACAATATAAAGGAAAACATTGAGGACGAGTATCCTTTCGGATTTTTTATTTTGATTGTCATTGTGAATTTAAATCTGATTGATGAAAAAATTTTCCTCCGAATTTAATGGCAGACGCGCAGCAGCTGAATTAATACAAATGAGATGCAAAGTTGAGGCTGATCACCGTTTCAAAATAATTGCTACTCTGTATTCTAACATGTTGTTCTTTTTTAATCATTTGAAAATGCATTTTCAGTGCATTCAACACATTGGCTGGAAAATATTTCTCATTATACTTCGCTCCCTAAAAATGTATTTGATAATGAAGACTTACGCAGCTTTTTTCAACATCCTGGTGTAGCGCTTTGACGCCACGTTACTTTTTTAGGTATAAAATTTTGTCCCTAGTCGAAAGTTGGTCCATTGCTGCCGTTCGCTATCAGGTAGCATCGCTAGAGTATTTAGACTATTCTCTACTATTGTACTACTTTTAATAATATTAAGCGCTGAGAGAGTAAAAATTTTTCAATCAAACCTAATAATTTAAATTCTAGCTCATTACTGCAACTGTGATTATTATAAGGACTTTTTTAAGAAGAAAGGCATTTTTTGGTAGGTAAAATTTCATTTTTGATGTCACATCCAACTGCCGTTACTTACGTTCTGTGATAAACACATGTTTAAGAACACCGTTAATCCTACATAATTTTCCATAATAGAAATTCAAATGAATACGTTCGAGTACATTTTAGTGCTTAGTTATCAAAGGTCCCAAAATAGTATAGCTAATGAAATAAAACAACTAATTAAATAGATGAAACAAATAATTCATGTTAATTTTGAATGCTTAATTATTACTAATTTTAAAAGCCAGGAGGAAAAGCACCATTATAAGAAATTATTGAAAAAATGATTACGAGAGGATTGTGATATTTGGGAATACAATTTATTGGTGACCTTCCATGCTTCTCACACATTTGCACAAATCATTTTCGTTCCATGCAATAATCCAGAATATTAATCAATGCATTTGAGAATGATGATTGTAAGTGCTGCAGGCCAAAGTGATCATTTGCAAGTTTAACTGTAAGGCCTTGACAAAACGATTACGAGACATTAATTGTGATATTTGGAAATTCTATTTGTTGTCTGCCAAATTGTTTGTAATACATTTGCATAAATAATTTCGCTCCATGCAATAGTCCAGATTATTTACCAGTGCAATTGAAATAATTGAAGACAGTACTGCACGTCAAAATGATCATTTCCAATTTTAACAGTAAAGCGTTGACGACACTCAACATTTTTTAATGTTAAGCCTAAGACCGTGTATTGCAATATGGATGCCTTTAAAATGTGAGTGCGAAAATCCAAAGAGAAGACCTTTGATAACTTTTTCTTCTGGAAATGGATAAAGCGAAGGAATCAAAAGTAATTGCATTCGCAGAAAAACAACGTTCATACTTTCCCCCAACATCTCCTACAAGCGCAAGCTCTAAAAAATACATTATCAAGCTCACCAAACATTTGGATCTGCTGTAACAATAAAAAAATTTATAAATGACGTCCAAAAAAGGTCCATTATATTGCTGTAGCATTGCTCGTACATACTTATGTACTGTGGCAGATTGCTTGCCGTCACAGCATACAACTTTTGACTCTCAGAAAGCGGATTATGTGGAAATGTGCACTCGTTGCTGGCTTTGAGAGGAAAATCTTGTACAAATTTGATACCATTTGGCAAGTACGAAAAATAAATCTCTCTCGATGCTAGCCACTCCATAGCCAGTAATTAATATATTTGATTGACATGTCAAAGAACTCATTGGCATCATGTGGGAATAAAAGATTTGTAACGCGTAACGCTGGGGTGATGTTAGTTTCGAACTGTGTTGCCACAGTGTTACAAGCAGGCACTAAACCACGAAGTCATGAGCGGGGGGTACAAAGCCGCATCATGTACCCCCAGGCAATTGAATTTTCAATGCAGCATGTGCTTATGTCCGGAAACGTGGCTTATTTGCAGAAGAATTTCGAGAAAAATGGACGTTTTTAAAATAATTTTATTTAATAAAAAATTTACGGAAAGAATTTTCTCTTGCGTAAATTTTTAGAAAATATTTAAAATATATTTCATCACAAATTTTGGTAAATTTTTGGGAAAATGGAGTGAAAAACGTCATTTTCACTCAATTTGTCAAATTTCTAGGGGGTACAAACTACATGCTTGTAACCCTGTGGGATTTTAGTAGGGGGTACACTGTACCACCTGTACCCCCCCTGGTGGTTTAGTGCCTGGTTACAAGCTAGTGGGGATCAAAATTTCACGAATTTGGGTAACGAAATACTTGAACGTCCCCTCACGATGGTTTTGGAGCGTTTTTTAAGGAGCAAGACTGCTATGCTGTGATCGTAGGAGACTCACAATTGTCTTTTGATGCTTATATTTTTCCTTTAATTTTTCCCCTAGTTTTTCACATCAGATGAAATTGAATACTTTAGCAAATATTTTTGATTTATTACCTATGTAAACTTGAATCTAGGCGGGAAATTATCCCTTTGAATTAGATATATTGAATTCTGGTTGAAATGTAAAAATTTTGAAACAATAAGTAGTTTTAAAATTGTAAGAAATTACCTAGCACCTAGGGTCCTTCATTTTTTGTTGTTATTGGTTGAACTTTTTAAAACTATACATATTCATATTTATAACATACATTTCATACAACAAATCCGAATAGTATATATAACTTTTCTTAGCTAAACCGCATTACGCTTACTTTAGACAGCTCATATGCTAAGAAACGGTTTTGAGAAAAATTGAGAAATTCCAAAATCGGCGGGAAACTTAATCAATTTTAATAAATCTTTAATATTGATTTTAAAACTTAAGAAATCCTTAGAAATGCACTTTTTCCGAACTATTTCGAACAAATTTTACTGGACATATTTTTGTTTGCACTTAAATAATGATCATTACTATTTTACTATTTCACGTTTCTTCCGTTAGAACAAATTAGTCTTCAATAACAAGTTTCAATATGGCTCATTTCGGTTATGATTTATAAAGCGGCGTCTCACTGTGACAAATGACAAATTAACAAATATAATTATGTATTCCAATTTAAATCCAAGTATTGGATTAGTGTAAGAGATAAATTAAATATGTTTAACTACACACGATTGCAGTAAAAGAATTATTAGGAATGGTGAAAAAAATTTAAACAATTTATAGCAAACAAAATTTCATTGCAATACCAAATTGAACTTTGAAACACAATAAAAAAAGACTGAGCTATAATTTATAAATTCCGCGTCTAACTCATACAAAACCAAATAGGAAATTTATCCCCGCTCGCTCTCTCTTGTTGAGAGGACAACATTTATACATGGCCGTGCATAATTGATTGTAAATATTTTGTAATTTTTAACGTTCTATACTTGAAAATATCCAAATGACAAGCACCACGGGAAAAACACTTTTCCTTTGGTGATAAAATGGAGCGACTTTACTGCTTGAGCTTATAACGCCAGCTGTACAGACTCGTCCCCTCAGTTCAGTGACTTTTACTTTGTTGTGTTTAAAAAACATCTTCATGAAATATTTTCACATGGGTTTAGTGTTGTCCAATTTCGTTCAACTTTTTTAAAATTATCCGCTTCTTATCCCAGGAAAAAGCTTCAGTGTAATCTGCCTCAACATCTCCATATTGACTTTTTGGAATATTGTAATTGGCGTCTAACTTGAACAATAAAAAAGTAAATCTCCCTACAATTAACCAGAGATACACTACAGTGCGAAACGCTTCATTTCATTTTTATAATTTCAAATTTTACAAAATTTCCTGATGCTCGCACTTGTATTTTTTTGTTCTACACAATACTTGGAGATCTAATATAAAATATAATATCTAATGTGCAATTTGAGAGATTGTAAATTCTGTTTAAATATTATGTCATACAGTTTACTCACATAATGAGAGTCAATGATGGCTCCCAATCGGGGCATTAACACTTTAGAATCCACACTAAAATTTTTACATGCTATAGAAGCATACAATATTTTGTCTTGTGCAAGTTTAGGTATTGTAAAATTCCAATGTTTATTTTGATTTGTAACTCTGTTAGACCTTTTTGATTCGAATTAAATTTCCTTTGAACATTACGCCTTTAATAACCAATGGAATAATACGCAGGCTGAAAATAAAACCCTACCTATCATTTAAATTTATCTGGGGAATGAACAAATCTAGAAATGGCAGCTAAAACGCGTGGAATGTAAGAATTTTGGCGATTTTACTCAAAATTATTTATATTTTATTGTATTTTATACACGAAACGTATAGTACATGTTGTTCCAGCGTTTGTATAATCATTCCTTGGAAAATTTCCGTGTGGAAAATTGTCACAATATTTTCGGAGATAATAATACAAAAATTCCTGCTATAATACATACTGGAAATTTGAAGATTTGGCAAAGGAAAATGACATCTCTGGATTTTGTTACCAAAAAACATCATTTAGCCCATGTAAATTAAATGAGAGGACGCAAGACAAATGAAAAAATGTCTATTTTCGACTTTCGAGTCAAATAATTATTACGCAACTTTATACACGAAATAATTTGTTGTGACTGCGAATATTGGTGAAATCAGATCAGAAGTTGGTGAGAAAAATTTCTTGTGCGAAAAATATTATTTATTATGACTATTCCTGCTTCATCCTGAGAACGCTATTAAATTTTAGGGAGTTTAATTTATTGATTTCTAGTGCAGCTTAAATATTTATCTGGTAATATTTCCTCCTTAAAAATGCATTTGATCATCAAGACTAAATAAGCAGCTCTTTTCCCACTTTGGATGAAGCGCTTTCATGCCACTTAACTTTTTTGTGTTTGAAATTTCAGTCCTATTTGTTCAATCTTGGACGCAAACAAGGCATTAAGGTGCAACTGTTCAACAATTTTCATTCAATATTTATTTATTATTATTTTGTTTTTATCCTTATAATTTCTTTTAACTCTCTTTCTCTCTCTCTATTCTCAATCTAGTCGTAATGGGCGCCTGTAATAGATCTTCAAAACGACTTCCACACTAGAAATTTAATAGACCAGGAAAATAATAATGTATAACATAAAAGGAACTGCCAAAATCATTAAAAGTGAAATTTGGGAATTCTATTTATTTGTTGTTTGCAATGTTTGCAATCCATTTTTACATAAATGATTTTCGTGCCATCCAATAGTAATCCAGAAAATGTAGCAGTGACTTTTGGAAATTACATCTGCAAGTCCTACAGGCAAAAACTATTATTTACAATTTTAATTGTTAAACCTTGACGCCGCCTATTATTTTACCATGGAAAGACTTAAGTTACTTGTGTTATCATCTTAAATGTCTTGTCTATGGGAAGTTTGAAAGGAAGCACCATTGATAAATGTTTCTTGTAGATAGCCTTAATACTGCAAAGTAACTTTTGGACAGTCCTGACCAAAATTTTTGTTGAGGGTTCACAAAATTTGAACAAATTTTTCAACAAAAATAAAAAATACTAAATATTGTTTTCAATATCTTTGAATATTTGAATATTTTCTAATTACTTTACTCAGTTACCGGGAAAATACGCTTGAAAATTTGAATCTTGAATGACCTCTAAAAGTATAAGCTTGAAAAATAACCCCTTTTTTCTTTTTCAGCGAATAATTTTTGGATCCTTTTAATTTCATCATTTTGGTGAAGTTAGAAGTTTTTTGAATTTCCACTAAATGGCGCACTTATGCCAGAGCTTTGTGGTTTTGTATGAAATAAAAACAACTTGCTATTTTAACCTGTAAAATCCTCGCATGCCTTTTTTTAACGCTGCTAAACAGCAGTTTAGTTGCCAGAAAATTCCTTTTGCTCATTTTATTTCGAAAAGTGGAAATTTTTAGAATATACAGATATGTATTTATAACTTCGGTAGCTGCTTCTGTCCAGTACAAATTAGCTGTTGCTGATACGAGACGACAAGGCACTATCGTTACTTGAGGTCAAAGGTCTCTGGTATCTGCCGCAGACTGTAAGAACTCATGGTAAATCGGTCTATAAACAACATATCCATCTATCTGCCGCAGCTCCATTACACACAAAGTGCGCAAAAGAATGGTTTTCTCTTAATATAATTATTATTACGGTTTGCTTTTAAAGGCTTTTTTATTTTTCTCGTCTCCTAAGCAAGGCTTTCCCTACCTGTACTCCTTCAGAAATATCTGTCTTCTCTTGAGGTAAATAATTTCAAAAGAAACATTTCGTGGCGTTAAAACCTAACAAAAATGGGAAAATTATAAATTGTGACCTGATCTTACACTCATTCTCAAATATGGCCTCAAATGGGTAGAAAATATGGGATTTGGAGTTCGTATCACTTTTCCTGTTCAGAAACGTTTATTTTTAACCCGCTGAGCGAGACAGGTATTTCCCCATATTTTCCTGATAACTCAACTTTACAAGCCTCAATAATAAGCCACTTTTATACCTTTTAGCTTGAACTACCCAATATCACTGGCATGTGTAAACGACATCCGCTTTTACTGTAAAGATTGTGAGAAATTTCAGAATCAACATTCATGGATTCAATATTCAGTACTTGTTGAATTATTATTCAAAAGAAAAATAATTTTTAAAATGGGCATTTGTTTTCAATTTGTGCTTATTAATTTGCCTGCTTGGAGCAGCTAAAATATAAGTTTCCAAAATTGTGTTGGTTTTGCTGTCATTTTGATAGAAAATGTGGTTTTGTAGAAAATAAGCTTACTAAATAAATTTTTCTAATTAAATCTGATTAAATTACATTAAAATTATAAAAGAATTTTGTTTCTGCATTTTGGGCTCAAACACTACTTTCAGTAGAAAACAACTCACAATCAGATAATTCAGTGTAATATTTCTTTTTTACAAATTCGATAATGTACGAATCCTAGAACAAACTTGCCATAACAGGTGGTGCGTAATCCAGGAAAACTTTCAAAACGACGTTTAATTATGACAAAAAAACAAATGTACAGAAAAATTACGTGAACGATTCGGGACACCGCGTGCATTTTATTCGGGACGTTTGACTCTTTGAACAACACAACAAACTTCGCATTCATGTTTTGAATGCATTTTGGAATTAATTTCAACCAAATACGCAAAGGATTTTTAGGAGAAAAATATAATTTCCGATTTGATAGCACCCAAATTATCTTATTTTGAAAATATCAATTAGTGCAACCATTATAAAACTTATAGCACTTATAGAACTTGTAAACCAAAGTTTTGCATGCAATTTTTGGCTTATAAGTTTTATAAGTGCTATAAGTTTTATACGGGACATGCGTAAAAATTTGCGCGAACTGACTATTGTAGCGAGAAAAGTAGGGGCATGAAATGCTTTCTAGCCGCCTACCTTTATGCACTTTGTCATTCAATTTCATTTTTAATAGTGAGTTACGTACCTTCGTCTGTTAATGTCTTTAACACTATCTCCACCACCAACTATCTACGATTGGAGCCAAACGCCATAACGTGAAAAAGATTTGTAATCGGCGTGCAACTTCAACAGTCAAAATAAATTTACAGGAACGTCCTTACCCGAAATGCCAAGTTATCAGAATGAAAATAATAATAATATGTGACAATCACGAGTACAAAGTTTGAAATGGCAAGTAACAAAATCGTAAAAGATTTTTAAGGGTAACACCCCAAGATTTTAAAATAATACAATACATTTTCTTATAGATGTCTTCACCTTTGTCTTTAAACTGTTTAAACCTTAAGATTTATGCTAAAATTTAACAAGATCATAGTCAAATGTGAAATATACCAACACATAGAGACCATGAAACTTTCGTGTCAGCTATGATGTGAAAATGTGTTCTATCTCGTACCAGAAATTCTCTCATCGGCGTCTAACTTCAACAGCCAAATAATTTGGATTGAAAATTTAAAAAAAATCAGCGGATTTAAAATCTTGATATAAAAAAATTAATCCAACGTTGTAATTACGACTGTGGTTTTATTTATGCGACTATCCGAATTGTAGCTAATGTGTTCACCCAAAATCGTTTAGAATAAACATTTGGTTGGCGTGAAACTGTAGCGACTTCAGAAAATATCTTGTAGAGACAATTCCTAAATTTAATGTTGAGAAATATGTTAGTGACATTCAGTTTTAATGTGAGCAGAAACTATTCACTAAAATTTACTTACTGATGATTGCATCCAAATGATATCTCAGCCAAATCAATGCAGAGCAAGCTGCTTAAAATTAATTTGTTTGAAATCTCAATTATAACAATTCATTACCATAAAAAATAAATTTTAATTTGAACTTAATTTAACAAAAAATATATAAAAATTCAATAAGGTTTTGTTCAAAATTTGATACAAAATAATTTCAAGATTTTCTATTGAAATTCAACATTTTTGTCCTATTATTGATGGAACCTTATGCATTTAACCGTAGACACAAATATTTCACCCAAGCATAAATTTTTTTGTCTTGTCCAAGTTTGCGCTCTGTAAAAACCCAATATTTATTTTTACTTGATTTAATTTCCACTAAACCTTAGGTTTTTATTAACGAATAGAAACACGCAGGTTGAAAATAAAACCCTTCAGGGCATCTGCTAATTCATCTGAACAACAATAGCCTAATTTAGAAAATACAGCTAAAAAGTCGGAATTCATAGGAAAAATGAAAGCTCCTACGCTTTAGTAATAGAAAATTCAGGGATAACGTTAATTTCAATAGAAACTCTGAAAATTTTGCTTTTGTAATTGCCAAAAATTTCACAGCTTTATGCTCCAAATTATTTTTTATGGTTGAAAATGAAAATATTGGTGAGAACAGAGCAAGTGGGAATTGTCGTGTGCAAGAAAACTATGGATGACTATTCGGGCTTGATCCTGAAAATTTTGTTGGAAAATGTTAGGGATTTTAATTCATGGATTTTTAGTACATTTAACACATTGGCTTGTACATTTTTCTCAACATAATTTTAGCTACATAAAAATGCATTTGATAATCAAGACTAAAGCAGCTATTTTCACACTCCCCATGTAGCGCTTTCACGCCACTTAACTTTTTTGCGTCTAAAATTACTTCACCGGAATGGAGATAGCGTGGTCGTAATGCACCTAAAAGTAATTATTGTATTAATAAATATTTAAAATAATTTATTCAATATTCATCAATTGTTAATTATTCTGACCTATATTTTCTATTATACATTTATCTCTCTCTATATTCTCTATCTACTCCTAATAGTCGTCTTTTATAAATCTAGAGTACATATTAGCGTGTAGTGGTCGAAGGCCAGATTTCACAGCTTAGGTAGACCAACCAAATAACATAGCTAACGAAAAAATAACTTTATTAAAGGGAAATTTATGAAATAAATTATTTATATTAATTTTGAATGATTAATTGTTACCGATTTTAAAAGCAAGCAGAAAAAGTACCAAATTGTAAGAAAGTATTTAAAACAATGATTACGAGAGAATTGTGACATTTGGGAACTCAATTTATTTGTGACCTTCAATGCTTCTCACACATTTGCACAAATAATTTTCGTTCCATGCAATAATCCAGAGTATTTATCAATGCATCTGAAAGTGATGACTGTAGGTGCTACAGTCCAAAATGATCATTTGCAATTTTAACTGTAAAGCCTTGACGCCACTCAACATTTCATCATGTAAATGCTTTACCTGAGCGAGAATCCGCAGGTACTGCCAATTAAAATCTTTATTACCGCCTAAAGGCCATCAACCATCTGGGTTGACCTACTTAATAGAATTGTTAAGCCCAAAAAGTCTGTAGATCACAGCTATATTTTTCAGATAAAAACTTCGTATTCATTTCGTTTTACTAAGAGCTCGTATTTCTAGGACCAATCACGACTTTATTCGATGGTAAGGGAATTGACCAAAATATTTTTTTTCTTGTTCGGGGTACTTGGTAAGGTTCGGGAAAAATAACGACAAAATTCACATACATGTGCCCCCGGCTGGGGCAATTATTATAGAAAATAGACGTTAAACTGAAACTGACTGCTTGAAATCCTTTTAATTTCCTTGCCATGCTCATAACTTCGACAAAAATGAACCGAATCGGTTAAAATGAGGTTTTGGGAGATTCTAGAGAGGTTTCTTTTTTCCAATGGCCATTTTTCCGGAAAAACCGAAAATACCCGGAAAACCGAAATTCGGATTTTCGGAAAAATAAGAGTGCGATCCCCTAATGAGGTTGCCTCAAAAGCTTAAGTTTAAAATTTCAAGTCATTCGGATGTTCCATTGCAGATATATAGCAGTGACCCCTTGCAAAAGGGAAAATTCCCCCAGCTGGGGGGCACGTGTAGGAATTTTTTCGGCTTACATATGTGTTGCCATAAAGTCGACGTTCTTTTTCATTTGTTGATTCCATGTTTGAGTGGTATAGTCCGGATTTTGAAAGAAAACATACAAAAGCAAGCTTTAAAAATAAATATTTAGTCGTAATACTGATAAAGGTTTTTAGTAATTTGTTTTTTTCGCGCTGAAAATTTGTGTTTGGCACAAAACTTTTGACTAAATTATGTGCTTTTGTAACAACATTTAATGGAAATATCAAGTGTGGCCAATATTTTGGTCTTGGAAAGGAAATATTGAATTTACAAGCAAGTTTTATACAATGACAGCAGTTCATCAAATTCCTGCACTTGCTTACTCTTTTAATGCTGTTATGATTCACAGAGGGTTTTAGAACTGATTTTCACATTTCCAATTCATTTTTATCAATGGCCAGTGAAACTTTCGACAACACTTCAAATGAAACAATCTTCATTTCCTTGGACTCAACAAAAACTACTAAATCGACAAGTGGCCTGAAACTTAACCAACTTAAAAAACTTTTTTTGCACATTCCCGCAAGTCACTATTGAGCTAAAATTTGGCATTTACAAATACTCACTATAAATCCAATTTTGTGAAAATTTTGTGTTTTTTGAAAAATTGTTATATTTTTTCATCGGCATTTCCAATTTTTGCAATTACTACAGAATAAAATAAGCGTAGTTTAAAAATATCGTAAAACTTTTAAGGAGCTTTGGAAATTTTAGCAAAAAATCAAATAAAAATTTTTACTCGTAATTTTTTTTATTTCTGTGAGAAATCTGGTGGGATTTTGTGCAAATTATAAATATGGAATTTTATGTAATTTTCCCACCAATTGCACTGTTTTTATTTTGAACGCTTTGACGCCATTACAGTGTACTCTAATGTTCAAAATTTCCTACTGTTCAGCTCCAATATTGTAGTAGTGCAGGACTACAACCCCATTTATCCAGATTTAACAGATTCATCCAAATTTTGACAAATGACCAAATTGCATTTTTTATAATGATAATAACTAAATATGGAAACATTGCTTTAAATAATAATTAAATCATATATTAAAATATTGAGCGCTGAAAAAGTAAGAACAGGTCAAACTTTTTTGCCAACGTGTTTTTTTCAGTCCAGCACCTGCGTAGAATAAGTTTTACCCAAATCGCAGTTGTGCGGGATTTTTCCGGGAGGTTGCTCATACAGTTGCAGTTTCATAAAGTGCTGGGTATAGTACAGAATGCCTGATTTTCCAGAGTTTTCAAGATACGAATCAGTTTATGGTGCTTCCCAGAGCATTGCGAGTGCTTCCTCCTCCCTTACCAGAAATTCTCCCTACGGCGTCTAACTTCAACAGGTCAGCGGCATCATTTGGGTTGCCCCTGGATTTTCATTTATAAAAATAACTGGATTTAAAATTTGGACTTGAAACAATAAATCCAACGTTGTGAATTGGACTATCCTCTATATATTTATATGCCCAAGTGCCCTAATGTGATTTACATATCTTCAATGCACCACACCGTCTAGTAGTACAAAAATTTTAATCAGTGTGAAACTAAAGCAACTCTAGAAAATGCCCTGCTGAGGCGATTCCTGAATTTAATATTGAGAAATTCGTTAGTTGCGTAATATATTGATTTCTGCGGAAACTAAGCTAACCAAACATTTATAAACATTGGTAATTGCAACAAATAAATTTTAATTTGAACTAAATATATAACAATAAAATATAACAAATGGTTAGAAAGCAGCTACTTTCACACTCATGATGTAGCGCTTTCACGCCACTCCACGTTTTTATCGTCAGAGTTGTTTTAAGCTTTAGTTAGTGTGAGGGCCAGTATTCCGTTGTACTGGACCCCACTCATTAATTTGCATTATCTCCAGTGACTTGGATTGTGTCCAAGCCACTGCCTCTTGAGTCTGAGACCTACCGCTCTTGAGTTGAGACCTTCCTTCTCTCTCTTCACACACACTTATCCTCAATAAACTTAAACTATACACACTAACTCTGTGTCGTGACTTACCTTTCATTGCCAAGCTACATATTCGGTGACCTGTCAGGTCAAGCATCGTGTTCTGCCTCATATGTGCTACATTACACCCCACATTTGGTAGAGGTGCGCGGTTCGAAAAAACCGTAGTTTTTCGAGGACTTTTGTTAATTTTTTTTCCAGTGCTGGTGGAAGTGAAGTGCAGCCTCGGGAATAAAAAATTAAGTGTGTTCCCCTAGCGGACGTTTTGGTCTCAGGCTCCTCCGTTGAACCTAAAAAATTCTTCGGAGCCCAATCCCCCTACAGTACCTGTTTTTTGTGAAAAAAAAAGTTCGGTGGAGGAAATAAGAAAAAGGAAGAAGATGGCCTCCCCATAGAAGCAACGACCTGCTATCTATCGTGACGTCAGTGAAAAGTTCCCAGCTCCCTGTGTACATCCTATGGACCGAAGAGAACGTGATTTGGTATACCCATATCATACCAGGATAAACTTCCTTTTAAAGGGCATGGTTTTGGTATGGATACCCTTCCCTCTCTTATACAAACATACAGCCGAGGATTAGCAGAAGCGAGCAAGGAGAGAGCAGAGACGGAGTATGGTGAGCCGTGTCAATAAGCCTTACTGAGATATACATCCGTACGATTGCATCCCACGACCTTTATATATGGAGAAAAGGAGCCAACATCCCTGTTATGAGCACGGAGCGGCAGAGGATATAGGTTGGAGAGTCCGTCCCTATAGGCGAAGAGGAGCAACGCTCTTATGCAGGCAGCCAGCTTTGGCTACATATACAGACACTTGAAGACATCGCGACAGAAGCTGAGTGACTTTTTGTGTATACTACGTGTAAAACTATAGTGCTATATATACAATGCCCAGTAACGTAGCAGAGGCAAGTCTAATTTTACTTATATATAGTACCTTGACATTTTATTGTGTATTTTCCATCTTACCAATATAGAGCAAAGGCATTTTCTACATAGTGCCTAGGCAGCGAGGGCAATTTGTTTGTAGACTTTAATGTGAACTTTTACTGTGTATCATTCATACGGGGCTGTATCTTTGTACCTTAACCAAGGCAAAGTGTATGGTTAGAATGTTCAGGGATTACTACTATGTATATAGGATGTGTAATTCTTCAAAACCTTTGTACTTTCCTAGGATATGAAGCTTTAAATACTGGTATCTATAGGTAGATGAAAGGTGATGGCTGTATTTGTGTAGTGTTATTGTGTACTTGCTTGTGTTTTTGTGTTTACACTCTGGGACAGAGTGTACCTCCGGGGGGGGGAGATCAAGCAAGAATTCTACAAATGAAAAGAAGAAAGAAGACCATCGAGTGCCAATGCTTAATTTAACCTAAATAAAAATAATTTGTAATAATTATTATTAACAATATTATTATGTGTATCTTACCTGAGTGTGTATATGACCATATGATACAATATGAATTTTGATAAATATGCCCATGTATATGAATGTGAGTGTGATGATGTATACTTTGTGTGGCAAATTAATTATATTTTTTGTTTTGATTCACCGGGACGGTGAATACCCGGAAGGGAGGGTAGATGTGAGGGCCAGTATTCCGTTGTACTGGACCCCACTCATTAATTTGCATTATCT
>JAQFXU010003674.1:0-15551 GCA_034693705.1 Spatulosminthurus flaviceps
AATGTTAGTGAAACAGTTCTCGATTAAGGCATTCGCCATCGTATAAAATCATTTGCTGTTTGGTATTGCTTCCGTATTTATACGTATATGCAGCTCTACATTGACGCTCTTTTGCCGACGAAATGAATGTTCTCTTGAATGTTCTCGAGTAGACGTAGTAAGTCCTTTCAGTATAAGCAAATTTTCAATATCTCGTGTTGACGTTTTAATACTTTTAATCTGCAGTAACTACAGTATATTTCCATTCAAACTCATCGCTTCGCTCATTGAATGCACCCGATTAATCGGGTTCAACCACGATTATTTGCTGTTATTGCTGCTCATAATTGCTCTTGCCCAACTCTGGCACTAACACATTTCACGGCCAACATACAACCTTGGAATTTTATTACGGTGGGGAAATTTGTACTTTCATGAATTTTAATTTTAAACTCATTCGAATCGCTCATGTAATATTTTGTTACTTTTTGACAGAAGCTTGTGTCAGATACTTATTTATTGTGCAAATAAAACTTGAAAAATGGAATCTCACAATAATTTGGAACCCATCACTTTCAATAATAACAATTTCCCCTTTGCAGCTATTACAAGGGACTGTAAAGGTGAAAGGGAAAAACTTAAACATAATTCTGATTTCAGTAACTGTAAATCTCCATCTGACAGTACTTCAGAATTAGTTACTACAATTGACACTTTGCCTCCCCAGCCCGAGGGAAGGGAAGGAATGATGAACGTTGGAGTTATCTCATGTGCTCCTGACCCCGGAGAATTTTATCTCTTCCCTTTAAAATCTTGGGAATGTGCGTGTAAAGTTAGTGAATATTCGAAAACAAATGTCACGTCCGAAAACGGTGGTGATGGCGAAGTTCAAGGAGAGACAAATCCAAATCCTAATTTGGCATCGTTCAATGAAATGTCAGAAGCGCTTTGTACATTTGCTCAAAAATCTGGGAAGCATTCTGATCCCGTTGAAATAAACGAATTAGTCGCAGTGAGTTTAGACATTTTTGGACGAAATGGAAATCAAAGTTACTGTTGGTTTCGTGGTGTAGTTACTGAATTTGACGAATTCGGTTCGGGAGTATCCGGGATGTTACTTGATGTTGGTGGAAAGTTTTCTTTGCCGGTGGAAAAAGTAGTTAAATTGCCTATGACATTTTGTCAACTGCCCCCCTTGACATACAAATGTTCCTTATTTGGGGTCAGCCCAATAACGCATAAATGGACCAAAATTGCCATTGCTACATTTAAAACCTTAGTGGAGTACCAGAGCTGCTTTTTTGAAGTCAAGCGAACGTGAGTCATCTGAAAAAAAATCTGTAGTCAGAGGGAGAACAAACAATTAGTTAATAATTTTAAAAATGTTTTTTTTTCAAAACAAACCACAGAACTCGTCAGACTGGTGGAATATTTGAAGGCGAGCCTTACCAAGTACAAATAATCGTTAAAGTCGATGGTGTTTATCACGATGTGGCCCATACTTTGGCGGAAGAAGGATTAGCTTTGAAATGGAACTTTACCCCGAGTAGACCTTTGGTCTCGTCTAACTTGGATGGGGAGCTATGGAATTTGTTGGCTACAGAAAATGCTAAGGCTGGTCAGTGCTTGCACACTCATGGTATGATGGCTGGGAAGGAAAGTGGGACCACCAGGGAAATCAAAAGAATGAAGAAATTACTTGGGCGACTTAATCCAGAATATGATGATGATTCCAGTGACGAGGAAACTGAACCGCCGGTCAATAGTTTTGATCCACCTAAGAATGAAATAAGTAATTGATGAAGGACTTTTATGCTTTCGGACCACCAATAAATTATTAAACTATTTCAACGTCACTGCATCAGTTTGTAATTGAATGTCCATGAAAACGTTTGTTGATTTATGTAGGATAATTCATTTAAAATCATTAGTAATCTCAATTTTGCATTTCACTTGGCTCGACTATGGTATTATTCTAATCATAATAAACTGCTGGACTAACAATAAGTTTTACGTGTCCTTTAGGAGGTTGACTTCCAGGGATGGTACTCTCTATTTAAGCAGCTCGCGAAGTCGCGAACTCAGCTCATTATGACGTCAGCGCACACCTGAGTTTTTCTCCTTGTCTATTGGCGCTTTCAAAAACCAAAGCCAATAGACGAGGAGAATAACTCAGGTGTGCGGCGAAGTCATAATGAGCTCAGTTCGCGAGCTGCTTAAATAGAGAGTAGATTTTTTAAGCAAGAACGAAATAATGCCCCTGAGGGATTTTATATTTATGGTTGTACATCAGTCCAATCGTCAAACCATCAACCATTGCCACAGGCAGGGTTCAAAGTCCCATTCAGGTCCAAGTAATTGGCTGCTTTTGATACTTTGAGCAGTTAATTTTTTACTGCCTCTGGTTCCTCTGGCTTTCAGTAGGAACTGAATTCACATGTGGTGAATTTTTCAGACTAAATTCAGACACTGTAAAAAATAAATCTGATCATTCAACAGGATTCCCCGTGAAAATATTTGGACTTGGAAACCTGTTAAAATTTAGAAAATTATAAAATGATTTAAATTAAAATCACCTGTTGAATTAGCAATGGCCCCTGTTAAATACAGGGACTCCTGTTAATTCTGCAGGGTAACCTGTTAAATTTTAACAGGTTTTCAAGTCCAAATATTTCGACGGGGAATCCTGTTGTATCGTCAGATTTTTTTTAGTGTGTACATCTTGGTTCTTACAATCTAACCAAACTGCAGAAGGTGAGGGTGAGCCGGAAATAAACTGATGAAACTTGATGTAAAATTGTCAACCACACGAAATATCATTCCTCAATGATGGAGAAAATTCATTATATTTACAATTACAAGTCGGTAACGTTAGTTCAGGATGCGAGTAGGCTCAATTAGTACGTAACATATTTTTATTTTCTGGTAATAAATATTTGCATTTACAAAGATGTTGATTTTTAACAATATGGTTTAATAAAATATTAGTCCAAATGAGTGAGTTGAAGATAACACTTTTTTAAGTGAATTTTCATTCCAGTAGTTAGTAGTGTTGACGCTTCTGGGCCTGCGAAAATTATATAGTCATGAATCAACAACAAGTTTGAAACTGATTCAAAAATGAATTTAGACTTACAAATAGTAACAGTTTTGCATTACATTAATACAGTTACCATTAATCTTACCTTTTCCACAGTTTACATATATCCTTCGTGAAACTGCAATGGGTTGATGAAATAATAACCGGAGTGATTGACATCCTTTTCATTAGTGAATACAACCGGGTTTCTTGTTTTTGTATCGTAAGGTCGAGTTTTGAGCCACAGGAAAGGGATGGGTTCTCCTGAGACCCCTCGGAGGGATAGCACAATTAACAGTGCTACCGCCTAAAATATATAAATATTTACCGACATTTTTATCACCCCAATATTTTTCACAAATAATTTTCAGGTAGGCGCGCAATTTGCTCCAAGCATGACCTTTTACGCCGTAAAATAATATCTGTGTTTACTTACAAGAAATGTTTCAGTGTGCATGTGCATGAGGCTTACTTCTGCCGTCCTTCGAACAAGGGATTCAACTAGAGGGTTGTAGTCGTAGGAGCTGGAAGTACATTGTAAATGAAATGTACCTTACATGCAGTATAGTTTTCAGCTTCTCTTGTACCGGCAGCCCCACTCGTGTGATATAGTGTAGAAAAAATGTTGAGGAATTAAAGCATCCGTCGATCGGAAAATTCCTTCGTCGGATTTTCCATCAAGCTTGCAAAGGCAATAGAGTATAGAGTATTCCAGAATGACTGTTTGGAAATGCGTAGATTGAAAGAACGTTTCAGAAATGCATATGCTTTGTAAAGACCCTCTCCCCTAAACAATGTGTGTGAATAAATTCATTTTTAAGCAGCATTTATTTTACGTGCTCAAATGATCATCCTTTATGCAATTATACGTAATGATAATATTTATGTGTACAAGAAAGGGTAAATTGGTAAATATGCACGTCGATTTTTTGGCCAATGCCCTGTGCAACTTGCAACCAATAAAGTACATTTTCAGTTGCATTTACTTGTTTACGGCTTATTAGTAAGAAGGGAATTGTAAATATTACAGCTAAAATGATTCTGCATCAAATATATGTTAAAAATCCTGACTCCACCCGATTGATCGGGTGCTTGCTATGAGCGAAGCGTTGGTGTTGAGATCAGGCGTCGGTGTTTGGAGTCTTAGCAAAGTTTTTTTCATTTTTGGAGTGGCGTTAGCTCCCTAAGATGTTGCCGTTTGTTTTATGCTGGTAACTTAAACCCGTAAAAAGTTTTACATTATATAAAAATCACTGATACCGTTCAGGGAAGTGAATCGGAGGGCCTATTTAATGCGCAATTCACGATACTCGCACATCTGACTTGTCAGGATGACCATTTCTTCGAGTATTGCGTCATCTCATGTCCCAGAGCTTCAAATCGCCCACCACGACTTACTGTGAAGTTTTTCAAAATTTAAAAAAAAATCAAAATTTTGAGAATTTGAAAATTTTTACGCCTAAACCAATCTACCCATAAACCATAATCTGTTTTACAAATTATCATCGTGTATACACACAAATTTACAACAGAATGTTTACAGAAAAATAGCACTGGTGGTACAGGTGAGAAATATTATTAACCCTTATAACTGGCAACGTGTGTTTGCGTATGCTGGATAGCCAAGCATTTGTTGAGGATCCGGTGGTTGCAAATTTGGCAATAACCAGCTTTTGCCAAATGAATATAATAATCATGTTCAGTGTCAAAACACTGCCGACATTCCACACAATAACTTTCCTTCCGATGCTGTTCCTGCAAATGATTGCGAAGGCAGCGCTGGGTTTTAAAGAACGTCTCACAGATGTAGCAAGTATGCAGGAGGTATTTATACTGTGCATGTCTGTGAGTTATGTGCTGATATAACTCCGATTGGGTTTTTAACCACAATCCGCAAAATGAACAAATTTTTACCGCTGCAACGGAGTTTGAACTCCCTTGAAGGAAATTATTTGGTCTAGCTTCGTTTTGCAGGGCCCTATTTTGTGGGATGGATGGATCTGTAGCAGGTCTGGATAGAATGTTTTCAACTTGAACTTGATCTTGGTTTTTGAGAGAGTTGCTAGTTTTATCCAATTTTGAGCTACGAGGTACTTGAGCCCCATGATGAATGTTCAGTGTACGCGGATGAAATACATACTTATGGTTCCTAGAACAATGCCAAAAGTTAAAGTTTTTCTCTCTGAATAATGACCTTGAAGAATGTGGTATTTTTGATATGCACACATTAATCAATAAAGGAGTTGCAATTCGCAAAAACAAATTCCTTTTAATTATTTATTATTTTTGGCACAATATTTGCTGGGTTAATTAGATTAAATATCATATATGTCCCTTACCTTTGAATTTTGTTCTTATTTGCTTGTCGGTGTCTACTGTGCACTCTCGTGTAATGATCCAGAGCGGAGTCAGAATTCACAAATTTTTTGCACAAATTGCACCTTATCATTTTGATTCCGATGTCATCGATGTTGACGATTTTTGTGGCCGATTTTGTTACACGGTTGAAGCTATGAAAATGATTGTAAATTAAGAAAGAATGTCATTGGAGATTGGAGAATTGCCGTCTCAATTTTTCATTCCTGTTGCTGTTGCAAATTAATTGATAAATTAAACATCTACCGCTGACAGTTTCATGTGTGCTGTTAAAGGAATGTTTTTTTCTTTTTCACTCACGGATTTTTTTAAACATACAGCCTAGTCAGTGTTTTGAAATAATATTTAAGTACTGACCTGTACGGATATTGTGGTAATGGTTGCCAACCTTTTTCATGATGTGAGACAGGAGGATGCTGGGTCCAGAAGTATTTATCGGGATCATTTTTATCCTTCACTTTGCTGCCCTTTTCTTGCATGTCATTTAGGGTCTCCACAATTGAATCTAACATATCGTTTACCAAATGTAATTCGAGCTGTAAATTCAGATCTTGTGTACTCTTGCTCATTTTTTGGAAGTGGAGTTTCGAATTTCGATGGATCACACTGGAATTTTATAGAGACAAAAAAAACAAAGAGACACGAAAGTTTACGAAAGTTGTTGTTCTTGTATCTTTGAGTAAACTTGTTTTTATGCAAAGAGTAGTTTTGTATGCTAAAAAATTGAGGACCTTTTAATTACTGAGAACACAAAAACTACTGCACCTTTATTATTGAAAGCTACAATATGAAAATTTGGGCTAATAACTGTGGACGGTGGTGTTTTAATCGATTTATAAATAATTACAGCACCAATTTTGCTCATCTGAATACGAGCATTTCGGCATTTCGGTGTGTAGGCTCCTTTTTCAGTTCATAACCACGCGTATTAAAAGTGGTTGAAAGACATTAAATATTCATTGTAATTTTACAATCAAGTATGTCGTCCAAAAATCATCGGTTTAAACGGAGCATTTAAAGTACAAGATATTTTGAACGTTAAAGTCAACCCTTTATTAGTTTGATGTCTCATCGAGTACATAATTATAAAGGTATGCATGTTGGAAGCGGTTCTGGTGGCCCAAATAAAAGTAAATTAGTCCACTATTAGTCTATTAGTAGTGACAGTTGTTTGGAAATTGTTTACATCAATTATTGTTATTATATAAAAACAACAACTAGGAAAAAACTAGTTACGTAAAAATGTTGTTAAGCCTATTTTGTATTAAGAACATTTTCTGGGAGTGTTGATGTTCATGAAGGTCGATTTAGGTCTTTTTTCGAAAGTTATTATAAAATGTTATTGTTTGGTGTATATATCGTCGGCTAAAGTGCAGAAGGGGCTATAATTTTCGTGACGTTGTGGGAAAAACAAAATTATAACCCCTTTTGCACTTTAGCCGCCGATATACTCAAGGTATTAGCGAATCATATTCTCTAATTGTGACCTATTGATTTGATTACATGTTTCATCATTCTACACCTGCGACTTGGACCGCTGCGCTGGTGGTAGCGGCCTTTAGTTTATCATTGATGAAAACGAACGTTTTCCAACCTGCAACGACTTACATAATGTTTTTCTTAGGTTTAGGTTGACCAAATAGCGGCTTCATATATACTTGCGGATGGAAAAATGGTTGAGCATTATTTACGGGGTACATAAACTGCGGGTTGTAAATTTCGCAATTCATGCAAATTGTAACTTACGGTTACTTCTGAAAACGTCAATAATAGTGGAAATGAGTTTTTTTTGGCTGCGTGACTGCATCGACGGAATCAACACCAAGTACTTAGACAAGCTCCATTAGCGTAACGGCAATGGACTCGGGTATACTCGAGGGTCGTATGAGTCATACCCGGGTTCGAATCCCGGGAGTGGTATGTAATTTGGCTCGAGGAAAGGGGTTTTTTCCCACTGGGTTTTTCCCCTGACCGCTTAGACCTTTGACAGCTTGTGCGAGGATTCCTCATAGATAGGGTTAGCCATTGAAACTTTGTAACTGATTTGAATAAAGGCTTAAGATGGTTGACAACTCTGTTAGACCTTCAGGTATGAATCGGAGTATAAACCCCACTTTTTTTTTACCAAGTATTTAAATTAGCCAAGTAGTAGGCGGCGTCAATATAGCTAATGTTCATTAGTTTGACACAGATGACGAAGGCATACTCAAAGTAAGAACAGAGGTTCTTAACTTTGCCACAAGATGCCACTTCCAGCCACGTCAGTGGCTGGTGGGTTTTGTAGTTAGGGCACCGAAGTGGCTCTTATGTGATTGTCAATTGTCATGTGCGTACGTCATGTGCGTACGTGTTTTGGAACATGATTGCTCCAAAACTGCTGGTCCGATTTCAATAAAAGAGTTAGAGATGGAACGTTCCTTAGGTGACCTGCAAACTGCAAGGGCGAGTTCGTATTTGGTTGAAATCGGCCCGCGTGTTCATGCGCAAAAAATAAAAACAAACAATTTTTTTTCAAAATTTTATCAAAACTTGTGAAATTTTTGGATACATGTTGATAATTATTTTAGAAAAAATATGCTTATGATACTCTTTTTAAGCATCTTGGTGAAAATGTACGTACTTACATAAAGCTTTTACGAAAAAAACTTGGTAAGACTTGAAGAAGTATATAGTTGGCAAAAATAATTTTGCTGTCACACTATAATGTTCCCATTTACCTAATGTATGTAAGTACTTACAGATTTTTCAACGCCTACATTGCAGTTGGATGTTGGATCATCCCAAAAATTCTTAATGCCGCGCTACTTTCTCATGTTCTTCCTATCTACCAGTATTAGTCCGTTAAAACATTTCTATAAAGACAATTAAAAATATCGCTTTTTAAAATAAATATCTAGAATTGTTTTTTGTTGAAAACATGAAAGGGATTGTGGCAATGAGCTAAGAGACTAGTACCTATAGACCTGGATTCGCCGTAATACTTAACTGCAACAATGGAAAATGTGGCCATTTTTGGTCACATTTTGGTATTACAATCAAGTCCAGTAATGATAATGATTCACCTTCAGCTCAGAAAGGAAGCATTTCGCTAGAACAAGATCTTGGTTAACTTTTTTGTTCATGTCAATTTTAAATTACTATTTGTTAACCAGAACTAAGCTATGTTAACGTTCATTTAATGAATATTATGGAATCTGTAGAATGTTTGCGGTAATTAATAAACTTAAATGCATAAAATATAAGTTGTTCAACATTGAAACTAAATTTTCAGAAATTTTAGGGGAAATGGGTGCGGGTGTGAGCGGGTTCAGGTTTTAGGGAAAATTTGGAGCGGGTTTCGTCCGGGTTCGGGATTTTGTTTAACGGGCTTACTGCGGGTTCGGGCTCTTACTTAGAATAATCTGGTTAACCTAGCGGGCCGGGCTGGCCTAAAAAAATTCAGCCCGCTGACGGGTCGGGTCGGGCTGACATTTTTTTAGCCGGGTTTCTTTCGGGTACGGGCTTAAACTTCTTGCCGGGTCCCACGCCTACCTCGGGATTACATAGTGTCTAATTATTTTGTACACGCAAGTATGCACACATGCACTTCTTGTTACTTGTGCCCCGGTTCTTCCTGTCTTTGTCCCCTAAGGAAAAGTTGCTCACAATCCGATCAGATCATTTTAAAAAATTAAGTAGAAACTTTAATTTTTTCAAAAAGGAATAAACGCAAAAGCCCAGGTTTTATGGCAATTCATGCGAGTGTGGAAATGTGTGCTTATTTTTTTTAAATTAATGATTTTTCATAATATCATCAATTGCCATTTTGACCAAAAACGCTGGGCTTTTAGCTTCACTTTATGTTGCCAACCCAGTTAGCATTGAATATCGGAAGAGCACTAAGCAACGAAAACAGCATAATGCTTTTCTTTGCGGTGCTTTCAGTGGAATAAGAGAGTTCTTGATCTTGTAAATGTTTTGTTCTTGGTAGTTTGAGAGGGCTAATTGAAATCGAAAATTTTGCAAATATTAATTTAAACAACATAAATAAACTCATTTTGAAGTGTTTCGTTGCCTGAAAAGACTCCTCGAAAATACTAACTAACAAATTATTCGCATTCGACGAACAGGTACACACCTTTCCTTGTACTTCAATTATTTTTGAATTGGGATATTGAGCACATGTGACAACGTGAAAAACAGAAAAAGTTTGACTATCATCGGAAAAAGGCTTTAGAAGATTCTTATAATTATTATAACATGATACATTACAACATACATACAACATACATTGTTAAAAACTAAAAATGTATAACAGCAGGATGTTTTTTTCCATATTATTGAATTCATTATTATTCTCTTAGAGTGCTCTTAGAGTGCTTGGGACAACGTGACAGAAAAAGTGTGACTATCAGAGAAAAAACGCTTACAGTCCACTAATCCTTTAGAACAAACTTGACCCACACAATGAGTATCTGTAATATAACGAATCCCACCAAAGGTATCTTTGAAAGAAAGTGCACTGCAAAGTGTTCTTCAGCCTTTTGAATATTTCTGCTTATACAATGCTGTATAAGCAGTAGTGGATTATATAATAATCTTTCGTGTGTCTAATGGTGCCTGTAAGATTGAGTACTAAAAATCATTGCTTCCTGTGCAAGATTTTGCACATAATTTAAGGATAAGCTCAATACATCAATAGTACTGATGTCACAACATGTGTAAAAGGAGTCAGGAGCTATTAGGGAGCAAATCATCTCTGAATTTCATGAATCCAATCAGTACATATGAATGTTTACATTTAAGAATAAAGGTTACAAATTATCTTGTAAGAATATAAAAGGCTGACATGGGCTTGCAAAATGAGCAGTTAATTCACAGAACTCGATCAACCTGGAATATAAAAATATTTTAGTTGAACTCAAGAATTCAGAATGACGTAATTTTTAGTGAGTTTCAGTAATTTTTTTTTCTATTAATCTGTTCGTATGTGTGGGCAAACTGCAACACCAGTTAAGCTACTTTAAAGGCTTCAAAAGCCAGAATTAAACTAGGTTACATGTATATTTATTTTTAATTTTATTTTCTCAAAAGACTTTGGCTGCCATCCTGGCTGTGGCTGCCGTAGTTATCGCTGCGGAAGAAAAGAAGGAAGTTAAAACCGAAATTGAAACCTCAGAATCCCTCGTTTTGGGCTACGCAGGCTTGGGTAATGGAGGTTATAGTCATGGCGACATTGGTATTGGGGATAGGCGAGGCTGAGCACTTGGCTATGGTGTACATGGTGCTGGTATCGGATACGGTGGACATGGTGCTGGCATCGGGCACAGTGGATATGGTGCTGGCATTGGATACGGACGTGGTTTGGGGCTGGGGTACGGTGGATACGGTGCTGGTATCGGATACGCACGAGGCTTGGGACAAGTGTACGGCGGGCATGGTCCTGACATCGGATATGGACGGGGCTTGGTACAAGGATACGGTGGATATGGGCATGGTGCAGGCGTTGGGTACGGTCTTGCTTTGGGACAGGGTGCGGGTTACGGATATGGGGAACACGGTACGGGACACGGTTATGGTGGACATGTCGCAGGGTTGGGATATGGCCGACGAGGTGCGGGGTATAGTATAGCGGTCATGGTTTGGGAATAATCGATTATGGCGGTTATCTTGGCTAAATGCTGAAGTTAAAATACTTGTAAGACTGCTCTTTTGTTTTCCCTAAACACATCCTCTTCCACATTAGTTATTTACACGCATGTATATATGTGTATATTTGTTTTGTAACTGCACACCTTGAAATTGAAAATTTTTAATGTTGACAACAAAATTGAATTGGATATACTATATACTACTGCTATTATGCTAATTTGATTGGGAAAATAAATTAAACAATAATTGGTATCTTTCAATATTTACGGTTTCTCACCTTTTCTCAACTCCGTAGATGGTTTTACATATTCCTCATACTTTCGAGTGTCTATATAAATTAAATCTCCTTCAATTTGTAGGCATGGATTTTGTAAAGTTTGAAAATACATTTCTACGTCAGATTTTTCGTTATGTTCTTGGTTACATGAGTTACAAGGGAAACGTCTAATTCAACCAAAATAATTGTAGCTTTAAATCCAAAGTTTCCACCTAATTTATTCTCTCATAAATGCATAATATATTTCAACCAGGATTTCAAACCAAATATTTTAGAACCAATGCTTCTTCAACCACAAAATCTTTCAATCAATAATTTCCAATAACAAGTAAAATAATAAAAGTAAACCCAGAAATCTTTCAACCAAACATTTTTGAACCAAAATTTTTTTTGAAAACCCAAAAATATTTAAGTCGACGATTTTCTAGTGAAAACAAAGATCCATTTCTGGATCCAGTAGTGTAATGAAATTGAGCCAGTTTGGACATAATTCATTTTTTTCAATTTTTACCAAAGAAAAAAATGCGGCATGAATAGCAAACTTATAAATGTTCGTGTCCTTGCCAAAATTATTAATGCAATTTATTAGTTACAATTATTTTTTCAGTACATCTGTATATTTATTTAGATTGATGGCCTAACTGATTATGAATTTGTTGAGGCCATTTTCGCCAACTAAACGTGAGCATTTACAGCTAAATGCGTTAATATTATTTTCCTTACCAGCGATTTTTGACGCGCTGACTTAGCCTATAGCTAAAGGATTTACTGATAGTCTTGAATATCTTAAGGTCATGCATAGTATGTAAGTACATGGTTGATGGATCAATAATTATTATAATAATTCAACAAACATTGTAAGTTTCCAAGTATTATGGTTTGAAAAAATGTTGCACTAAATTGTGGCTGAAAGACATGTCTGTTCAGTCTGAACAAACAAATCGATTGCAATACAATAAAAATTAGAGTGAATATTTGTTATGAATTTTGGCCTAAAAGTTTTAGTTTGAACCATTGCATTGGGCATTGGTGAAAATATTTTTGTTTCAAATATATAGTTTCGACCCACCATTAAAACGCGGAAGTGGAAATGGGTTGCTGTGATTTGTGTATAAAAATCTTTATTACTGTCAATAAGGAAGGCATGAATTCAAACAGTGGATTTCAAATTAATTGGGACAATTATTAAACATGGCACACGACATTAACTATAAAAAGTGTAACAAATCAAATTAAACTGCGATGCTGAAGAGCTGTGGAGTATTTATTGACCGCCGTATTTGCCACTAAACGCTAGCGTCGCCACGTCAAATGTAGTTTAAGATGTTGATTCAACAAGCATCTGTTTACAAAACGAGCGTTACAAATTCCGCAAACACCTTTCTCTCTGAAGTGAAGTCGGTTGTCCTCCTCTGTACTAAACGATCGGTTACAGTCCGTGCAATAATCACTTTTTCCATGTGCTTCTTTCAGGTGCCCTACTATCATTGTTAGTCCAAGGAAAATGACTCCACAAATATCACAAACATACAATACAGACTTCAAACTTTTGTGGTCGGTATTGACATGGGCTAACAAGTCCGGCTGACGATAAAATACTGAGGGGCATACGGGACACCGTTTCGCTACCTTTGGTAATTGTTCAACGACAGCAGCAATGGATTCCCCGTTTTTTTTATGTTCCAACTCTTTCACAGGCTTCAACATAGGGTACGGATTTTCCCGATTTCTTTTGGAGTTCAACTTTTGAATTGCTATTGTATGTTGTTCATAATGTGTTTTATGTGCGGAGGGTGAATCAAATGTTTTATTACAATCTTTACAATGGTAATGGCCAGGTTCGACGCCATTATGAAACCTTAGAAGATGTTTTTTTAAGTCCTGCTTGAACCAAAAGTTCTGGAAACAATGAGGGCAAAGCTGACGCTCACGATAATGTATGTTTTCATGCAGGGCTCGATTCGCTTTTGAAATCATTTTTCCACAGATGGCGCATTTGTACGTATTGAGCGAGATCGGGATTGGGTCGCCCTGGAACTTTCCTTGTGGTAAGATAATAGCTGGATTAAAGTTGAAACTAAAAAAATCATATAATTTTATCACACGGAGAAAAATCTTAATTCAGACTATATTCGATTACTCCTTAAATATAAACATTACCTGGAACTTTGTTTGTGTACTAGAGCTGTATGCCTGGCCAACAACAATTGGTCTGGAAATATTGCAGCAGGGCATAAGCAGCAACTGTGAATACCTGGAACTTTCAGGTTTACACTTTGCGTACGTTTCGTGGGAGGTACGAGTACTCTCTTTGGCTGTGATACATGCGGAGGCTGGGATGCGATTTGAAAATGGCTTTGAGTTTCAGAAGAACTAGAAAGTAGACGTAAAAAAGGAATAATAATAAGTTTAATTAATGATTATCGTGTAGCACAATATATTCGTTTTGCTTAGCTACGCGTTTTTTATTTGTTTTTCATTACCTGTCACAACTAACTGGATTCAAGTGAGACGATACTTTACTTTTTCGCTTGATACTTTCTAAAGCCAAGGATATTGAATCCAAAATATCATTGATGTTCTGCTGCTGTCCTTCTAATGATCCTTGATTAGTTGCCTGATTCATGACGTTTTCGGTAATAGTAGATGCGCTGTTTGAAAAATTAAGTATTGTCGTAAATACTGAGTATAGTGTCACATAAGCCCATTAAGTGGGTCAAGTATTTGGGTAAAGTCAGTAAAGTGGATTGAAATCACGTGGAATTTTCTCATGGAAATGGAACATGAACAGTAAAAAACAAATCAGGCCATTTTACAGGAAGTGTTGTTTCTCAAAAGTGTTGGACGTGGAAATCTGTTGAAATTTAACAGGGGCCCCTGTAGAATTACATGGACCCCTGTTAAATGCTTGTAAAAATTATATGTTCAACAGGGAAACCCTGTTAAATTGCAACAGGTTTCCACGTCCAACACTTGTCTCAGGAATCCTGACGATTTTCAAAATTATTTTTTAGTGTGAAGGGAATACCATTAGTGTGCGTGGCTAAAAATAAGAAAAAGTATAAAAAAGGTATCATAATTATGTACGTATATTTAGTTTAGCATTCGCGCGTCACAGGGTACTCATGAAGGTGCCTTGTATTTCTTCCTTGAAATCCATTCAGCATATACATTGTCAGCCAAATTCAAAAGAAGGATAAACTATCCTAGCAGTATTTTATTTGCCATTGACCTCGAAAAACCGATAAGTAGAAACATGAAACTTATACATAAGGAAGTCAAATAGTTTTATTTTTAAGTTGGGTGTTTTGGTTGGAGTTTCTATGCGATGACATGATGCATGATACGGTGATTAAACTGTTAAAAATAATTGCATTACTACAAACTACAACAAGTGACACTGTTGAACCAAAACTCTTTCAACCCTTTCTCTATTTAAGCTGTGTTTCGAGTCCGCCGTGAAAGCAGTTTCACTACATGATTCCTTCAGTTTCATGCGAATTCCATTGTTTATAGTCCGACCGAAAATAAAATAAGATAAGACATACAAACAAATCATTCGTGAAAGAAAAGTTTCATGAAGTGATTCTCTACTAAAACTTTTCGTGAACACTAAACACAGCTTTAAGCTGTAAACACGGAATTCGCATGAAACTGAACGAAAAATCTAGTGAAACTGCCTTCACGGCCGACTCTAAACACAGCTTTACTAGTTATAATCTGACACAAAGTTTTTGATACATCTACCGAAAAAGCGGTATCGGTAACCTACATTGCGGTCGATATTTGCCCTTTTCATTGGCAAATTTGCCAATGAATTTAATTTTTTTGTTCCAGTACCATTGCGTTGTACACAACGTTTTGACTACGAGTGCCGCTGGTACTAAAATCGCTGACTGTGACGTATATATTCGCACCGACTACCCTGACCGTTCAGACCTATAACCGCTTATGTGAGAATTCCTCATAGATAGGGTTCAACATTGAAACTTTGTAACGCGTTTTCATGAAGACTTCATATGGTTGCCAACTCCGTTTGCCTTACGGTTGTGAGTCTGATTAAGTATATACCCTAACTAGCACAGGGAGAGCCCACTTCGTGGGCGTGCCTAAATCAAGCCCGCTGTGAGTATGATGTAAGCTAATCAGGAGGTTTCTGTCAGCTTGCGCTTATTGGCTCGCTGCCAGAGCCCGGCACAAAGAAGGAGG